>PVJS01001018.1:0-97999 GCA_004027185.1 Glis glis | reverse complement strand
AAGGCTGAACTCGAACCTGCAATCCTCTTGTCTCAGCCTTCCAAGTACTGGGGTTACAGGCATGCACCACCATGCCTGACAAGATAGTACCTTCTTAGGATGTAAATATCATGAACAAAATGCTGGGCATCTTGATGCTCAACAAATAACAGCTGACTAATTGGAATCCTCCTCCTTCCTCTCCAGCCATTCCCACCCTCCTGTCCCTGCCTCCTTGGTTTGTAAGAAAATGCCGTTGCAATAACATTGTCAGTAATTATTCCATATTGATAACTTGCTTTTGGATTTGTTACCTAAAATATTTTTGTCTAGCTCCGTACTCAAAGAAATGTATAACTTTAAAAAAATCTTAAATTGTAATAATTGACTGAAATAACATTTTTTATTAGAATTATTTAACCATAAATGTGAATTAGTTTTTCTTCTTCTGTATGTAATTGGGCCTCTCTGCTTCCCTCCCTGGTTTCTATAACTTCTAGGTTTGTCGTGGTGTGTGGTGATGGAGAGTACATCATCTACACAGCGATGGCTTTGAGGAACAAGAGCTTCGGGTCTGCCCAGGAGTTTGCATGGGCCCACGACTCTTCCGAGTAAGTTCAGCTGTGGGATGAAGTTGAACTTGTCCCAATTGCAGATGGGTGTCCTGTGCTGCTCTTTACATAAGGTTCTCCATGTTAAAAACCAGTTCCACCAAAGCCGCCCACTGGAAGACTAGTCAGAGGCAGCTGTGAAGTGTGAACCATCCTTGTCTTTTCTGTAGTTAGTACTGGGCTGGCTCAGTCGCACTGATCTAATAATCCATGAAGTGAGGGGCTCCACACACGTTTCTTTGATGGTGCCTCTGGCAGGACGTGGTGCTCATGGGCTGAAGGCGGAGTAGGCCCTCGGTACTGCCGCCCTTCGTGAGCTAGTTGGGAGAGAGGCTGTGGTTTGATGTCATCTTGATGAGCACCTTATTGCATCTTTTTAAAAACTCAATATCTGTGATGTTACTCACCTCCCATTCTTGACAGACTCATAATAGGTTCTCAGGAAAGCAGGGCAAATCACGTAACCGAATTGTTTTACTAGGTAGTCACTGGCTGGCTCCGTCTTGATTTCTCTTGGTGCATGTAACAGACATTAGGGTTTTAGTGTTTTCAGACCACAACTGAATTACCTCTTCAGAGTTTCCTTAGTTTTTTTTCCTCCAGATTTTTTCTTGCCACCTGTTCTCAACAGTGAGGTAACTATAGCCTCAGCACTACATGAGATGCGTTTAAAGAAAATTTTAATAACACTTACTTTGAAATAGAGAGTAGTTTTGATTTTTTCATAAATATTCTAAATATACTCATAGATACACAGTTCTGTGTACTAAACAGACCTTGTTATCCTCTTAAGCAAAATTATGCTTTGTGGATTACCTCACTTCTCCCAGCATACCTCCTCTCTATTTTGATAGCTCCTTCTCTTGAACTTTACTCAGTTAAGACCCTGCTCAGCGTCTTTCTTATCCCATGCAAAGCACTCAGCAGGCTACTTCTCCCAAAATCTTGACTATCCAGTCATATCCACAGCCCGTTTTAAAGGCAGAGGCCCAAATATAAGTAATTACCTATTGGTGCCTCATGCCTGATTAGTGAACCATTTATCACAGTGTTTCTTGACTTTTTAAAATTACCTTTAATGAGATATAATTTATATAAATGAGAACATCATTTTAAGTATACATGCATTCCAGTGGATTTAGACAAATATTTGTTATCCATCAAATTATAGAACATTTCAGTACCCCCCAACCCCCTATTTCCCTTAACAGTCATCCCACCCCCCATACACACACCCACTCCCTAGCCCCCAGGCAAACACGGATCTGCTTTTTGTCACTATGTAGGTTGTTTTCTTGAAAATGTCATAGAAGTGTCATACGGTAATCACTCTCGTCTCTGGCTTCTTTTCTCGGCGTAGTTTTTGAGATGCATCCAGGTTGTGGCCTGTACCAGGATCTGGTTCCTTGTATGCGGTCAGTCTTCCATTTTGACTGTGCCACAGTTTGTCTAGTCATTCAGCTGGTGATACACATTGCGTCATTTCCAGTTTCCAAAATGGTCCTAATAATTTGTGTAATAGTGTGAAACCCATTCCTTATTGTCCAGCTGTAAAGAGGTCACTGATCTCTTAGGGAAGAAATAAATATTCATCTTATATTTTTACATAATTAGTTACACAGATAGTTGAAGAGCTTTCTAATATTTGGTGGAATTATGATTTAATGTACATCATGCTCTGTTTACCTTCCCTTTATCCCCCCAGGTATGCAATAAGGGAGAGCAACAGTGTTGTGAAGATATTTAAGAACTTCAAGGAAAAGAAATCATTTAAACCAGATTTTGGAGCTGAAAGTGAGTGCCATTTGTCTCTGATATGTTTTTCAAAGGTTCGTAATGACTTAGAAACAACTAAGCCAGACCTTTGCTTGTCTTTTGAGGTATCTATGGAGGCTTCTTGTTGGGAGTCAGATCTATGAATGGATTGGCTTTCTATGACTGGGACAATACAGAGCTCATACGCAGAATTGAAATCCAGCCCAAACACGTGAGTTTTCCCTCCATTGTTGTTTTTGGAATGTTCATCTTGGCATAAGTCCTGGGTCCCTGAGGCCAAGAAGTGTCCTTGTACCCTGCTGGCCCTGTCCCATTGTGTCACAGAGCGCCATTTACCTCAGGATTGTTCAGAAAGCCAGGACTGTGGTATTTGAATGAGGCAGTAAACAATATCAAAATATTGGATATTTTGAAAAAGTAAAAGTTACGCAAATTCCAAGAGCGATTTGTATTATAATTGGCTTTTGACAAAGTAAAAAAGCATGTTTTGAGGACAAGAAATCAGGGAATTCTTGACTTGGAAAGTCCTTCCCACCCAGTTCAGAAAGCCGTCTGACACTTTCCATGATGATGGCTGCTTCGGGTGCGGGTGACTGTCTCCGCTGACACGGTGTTCCGCTTCTAGAACGAACTGCCTGCTGCATTGACGGCTTTGACTGCGGGGAAAATAGCTCCATAGGCAAGCTAGCCTCCCGGGGTCCTGGTTCTGAGCATGGAGAGAGCGCCCTCAGGCGGGAAACTAGCCTCCCGGGGTCCTGGTTCTGAGCATGGGGAGAGTGCCCTCAAGCGGGAAACTAGCCTCCCAGGGTCCTGGTTCTGAGCATGGAGAGAGTGCCCTCAGGCGGAAAGATTGGTTGAAGGAGGGGGACTTTACTCTTTATGTAGAAAGCCTGGATATATTTATGTATATATGTACCATAGATATTCACATTATGTGTGTGTGTGTGTGTGTGTGTGTGTGTGTGTGTGTGTAAGTAGATATGCAGTATGTCTGTAGTATTAAAATTTCTTAGCCAGGAGTGGTGGCTCACACCTGTAATCCCAGTACTTGGGAGGCTGAGACAGGAGGATCTGGGTTCGCAGCCAGCCTCAGCTATTTAGTGAGGTCCTCCACAACTTAGTGAGACCCTGTTTCAAAATAAAGAATAAAAAAAATCGGGCTGGGTGTGTAGTTCGGGGGTAGAATGCCCCTGGATTCAATCCCCAGTACCACAAAAAAAAAAAAAAAATTCTTGAGGGGAAGTGATGGGGGGAAGGTCCGTAAAGACTTCGGGGGTAGGAGATCATGAAAGTCTAGGGTGAGAAGCACTGTTGTAGCGCAGTGGAGCATAGACTGCTGCTCCTCGATAGCACGTCCAATGGTGTGACAGCTCTCCTTCCCCCTGGCCTTTCCATTGCTGGGCTAAATAGAAACGCCCTGCCCTGTCCACTCTCCCAAATATATGTGTAAATAAACCACATAATAGTGTTGAATGTATACTTACTACCTTAATACAGGAAGCCTAATCTTCTAAGAAACAAAGTATGTGAGGTTTGTCATATCCACTCAGAAATCCAAATCAAGTTGCCTGTGTTTTTTCTTGTCCGGTTGCAGATTTTCTGGTCTGATTCTGGAGAGCTGGTCTGTATTGCCACTGAGGAATCGTTTTTTATCCTTAAGTATCTGTCAGAAAAAGTCTTGGCTGCGCAGGAAACCCACGAGGGGGTTACTGAAGATGGCATTGAGGACGCCTTTGAGGTAATCGCACCCACAGCTTTGGCTTCGTTTTAAATGATTTCTGTTCTTGAGAAGAGACTATGCTGATTGGAACATTTCATTGTAAATTAGGTTTGGGGAGACTAGGCACTTAAGGGATTCTGGGGAAATGTGCAGATTAAACTCTTGGCTCAAAAAACAGAATCTGAAAGTAAACATGTGTAAAGAAATTTGTGCTTTGATTTTAGGAAAGCTTTAGACTTACTTTGATAATTTTCAGTAAGGAAATTTGAAGTTGTTTTGGTTCTAAGACTGTTGAGCCAGAGCAATTTAAGGGAGCTCCCAGGTGGTCAAGATAAATCACCGATTGTGCAGAGGAAATATGAAGTACTTCACATTCCAGCATCATGTGTGTTGGACGTTTAGATTAATACTTTTTTAGATCACAGTTTTAAACCAAAAGTGAGATTTCACATGACAAATCAAATACTCAGCTAGAAATCTGTTCTTAAATGAAGAAAGAAGATGAATATTCCAAGGAAAGATTTTCTTTTTTGAAATAGAATTTTACTTTGCATTTCCTTTTTTTTTTTCGGTACTGGCAGTTGAACCCAGGGGCATTCTACCTCGGAGCTACACCCCCAGCCCTATTTTTTATTCTTTATTTTGGAACAGGGTCTCACTAAGTTGCAGAGGGCTTCACTAAGTAGCTGAGGCTGGCCGCAAACCCAGATCCTCCAGTCTCAGCCTCCCAAGTACTGGGATTACAAGCGTGTGCCACCACGCCCGACTTGCATTTCTTATTTTTTACCTTATCACCCTCAGTGATATTCAGCTTTTTGTTACTGACAGATTTCTAGCTAGTGTTGGATAAAGTAATAAGTCTTTGTTTTCTTTCTGCAGGTTCTTGGTGAGATTCAGGAAATTGTGAAAACTGGACTGTGGGTAGGCGACTGCTTCATTTATACAAGTTCTGTGAACAGATTAAATTATTATGTCGGAGGAGAAATAGTCACCATTGCCCACTTGGACAGGTAGCTGCGTATGCTTTTGCTTCTGTCTTAAGCATCTAAAGTTAAAAGTGTGCTTTTTAAACAAAACCTGTTACTGGCTTGTAGCAATTATAGGCTGATTTTTCCATGATGAGGTATTAGTAGGTTGCTTCTTGTCAACCAAAATTGCATCAATCAAATGGAAAGATTTTAAGCAAGAAGCAAGGAGTCTGTGTGTGTAGGGTTTCTAATTTCATTTCTGTTTCTATGACAGGACAATGTATCTCCTGGGCTATATTCCTAAAGACAATAGGCTTTATCTGGGGGATAAAGAATTGAACATTGTTAGCTACTCCCTGCTGGTTTCGGTCCTGGAGTACCAGACTGCCGTCATGCGGCGGGATTTCAGCATGGCTGATAAGGTCCTTCCTACCATTCCCAAAGAGCAGAGGACCAGGGTGGCACACTTTTTGGAGAAGCAGGTAAGAGTGCTTGCTTGCATGCTTGCTTGCTTTCCTTCGTTTGTTTTTTAAAACCAGCAATGGATTTGACAAATGTTCCTTCTTGGTCACCACTGCTTTTCTTGAGGCAGAATTTCTCTGAGTTTAAGGCACTCGAGTCAGCATACTGTACGCTGTCCTTAAGACTCTTCTTTCTCCTTTCTCAATGCCCTTTTTTCCCTTTTTTTTTTTCTTAAACAGGGTCACGCTAGGTTGATGAAAGTCTTGCTACTTGCAGAGGCTGCCCTCAAACCTGCGATCCTCCTGTCTCAGCCTCCCAAGTACTGGGATTACATGTGTGCACCACCAGGCCCAGCTCTTTTTTCCCTCTTTAAACATCTATACTGGTTTATTTATCAGTCTTCACCTTCTGTACTCCTCTTTGCCATTTTCTTAATATTTTTCTTTCTACACTGCATTTTTCTATCTTTTGGGTTTTTTTTATAATTGTGGTAAAATGCACACAACACAAAGTTTAACATTACCAGTGCCTTTTTTAAAATCCAGTATTTTTTAGTCAAAGTAATATGTGCACACCTTATAAATCAAGTTCTGCAGGGCTTAAGAAAAAGTAGACTACCTTTCTTCCTCCTGTATTCTTCCTACTCCTTAGAGATAAGTACTTTGTTTTATCTCATTCTTTTGGTATTTATTTCCACACCTAACATGTAATAGCGCAGTAAACTGTATTTCTTCATTGCTCAGCTGTAGGCATTTCTTGTGTCTTCCCGCTCTATGGAAGATGAGGATTTAGCTTTCAGCCCTCCTGAGTCTATTAGGGAGCTGCCATGTCAGTATCCTCACCTAATGAATTTAATCACCTTCCGTGTATTCATTTAATGAGCGCTTCACAATGTGCTAGGTACTGATCTAGCTGACACACAGGAAGCCCTCGTGGTGTTGACATTTTAGCATGTGTAAATCTCTTCCCCGTGGGCCGGACAGGTTTTACAGAGAAGCTCCCCATCTCCGTCCTGCCGGGGGCTGAGTAGAAGACATCTTGGAGTCTTCAGATGTAGGGTTTTATTTAGTCTCCATATTCATTCTCGTAATCGCCTGTTTTCCTCCTGATACTCAGTACTCCTCCCTTCAGGTGTTGTGCTGGGTATCCCCCAGATTAGCCCTTCTAGTTTACCCTCTCTGAAGAGCAGACCTGACTTCCTGGAGCATCGGGGACAGGCGAGATGGGGCGGAGCTGGGCATGCGGCTGCTTTGAGGCTGCTGTTTGTTTTCAGCACTGCCCTTCACGGCAGTGAAGGTTCTGAGGTTCTGAGGTGTGAAGCAGGTGGCTTCTAGGCTGTCCTCACACCTGATGTAGGATTCGTTTCCTCTAGTGTTTTAACTGAATGCTTTTACTCCTCTACTAGCTTTCCAGCTTATCAAATTTTGTTAGTAGTGTTTCTTGTTTTCTAGTATGTCGTGGATCTTACACCTTTAGTGCCATTTTTGTAGAGATTTGGAGGGAAACAAAAGTCTATATATTTTGTCCACCCCATTCAATCTGCTTTGTCCTCGTGTGTATATAACTAGCGCCAAAAATCTTGGTCCTTCACGCCTGGGTTTTGTGTTGTCGACATTAGTGCTGGTGAAGGAAGGGAGCGACACACGAGGTGGTTTTTCCCCTCCTATGGGAGATGGAACCCAGGGCCTCAACGCATGCTAAGTAGCACTCTACCACAGAGCTCAGCCCCAGCCCGGATCAGATCATTTGGAATACCTGTTTGTATTGTACCTGTGGATGAAAGGAGGGAGGAGCAATTCGTTTAATCTGAAAAGCTAAAACATTTTTGAACACAACAATAAAGGCATCCTAAAAATCTAGCTAGACAGAACTCTGACAGCTGCCTGGCTTCTCCATCGCGTTTCTCCTTGCTGAGCATCCTTCCTCAATTGGCCTGAGCTTTCCGTCTGACCCACCACCGCGTTCCTAGAGCTGCAGCTTGCGCCCATAGGGCAGACCCCGTCTGTACAGTGTGTCTTGTGGGAGAAGCTAATTTAGTAGTTAAAATAGTTTTAAAGCCTGTTTCTGATGGCTTAATGGAGCGTGGAAAGGAAATCTTAGGCTTTCTGTCCTTTGGGATAGATACTTGCTGGTGAGTAAGCTGGACATGAGGCCAGTGCTGAAGGCACACCTGATTAGCATCTGGACCTGAAAGCAGAGTGTTTGCTAAATGACTTACAGATGACAGGAAGTTGAAGGCTTTCATTCAGCTCCCTTTCATTTCCCTGCTTACGGCTCATGCTCATCTGTAAGGAGGCCCAGACTCCATGACCCCTGAGGCCCAGCTTTTTGGCAGGTCACCAGCAGCTGAATTTACACACTGTGCCTGGTTTCTCTTCTTTGGAAGTGACTCTTATTTGATCAATTTTTCAAAATCCCTTTCTTTTTGACACTTCTGTTTATATTTACATTTCTAATTTTGCTAATTGTTTTACTTGTGTTATCTAGAATTGACCAGCTTCCCACATAATGCCTACTGTTAAGAAACAGTAGGCGTTGTGTGAGTGCATGGGTTTGTGCTTACCAGTTACTGTAATGAGTCCTTAATTTTTCTCTTTCTTCTCCTAAGATTATTTTTTGTTATGTTACTTTTAGGTTGTGGGTCTGGATGTCAGCGAGGTATTTTTAGTTTGAGAGGGAAATGATTTGTTCTACGTGTGCACACTATTATATACACACATTTTTGTTTGCATAAATCACACACATAAATACTGTGTTCTTTTCTTTCATTAAATCTGTTGTAGGGCTTCAAGCAGCAAGCTCTTACGGTATCCACAGATCCTGAGCATCGATTTGAGCTTGCTCTTCAACTTGGAGAGTTAAAAATTGCATACCAGTTAGCAGTGGAGGCAGAGGTATGTTACTAATTCATGATTTTTCATAAATGATGGAAAGGTCAGTAGATACTTCTGTGTGTTTGGAATAATGTTTTGCTTTTGAGGTTTTTCAAATGGAAGTTAGTGACTCATTTTGGTGGTTCTTGTCTCTGGTCTTTTTCAAAGATGCATTGATAATCTTGGCATAAATTAAATGGATTATATTTGAGATATTCTTAAGCACTAATTTAAGGAGTATTTTCCTATCATAGGTAAGATCTGTTTTGCAAGAGAAGGAAAGATTTGAGATAGTAGATAAACTAGCCTGGCATTCTAAAAAAATACAGACATAGCAGTAATTTGCCAATATCCCAAACTACGGAGAAAGATAATGGTTTTAAAGGTTTCTAATGTTCTGAGAGACAGTTAATGACATTTTTATAGATCTTTATAAATTTTGTACTCTCAATTGTGATTTAAGTCTAGCATTTACTGGTAAATTAATTTCAGATGTGCAAAATAAATTTTAGCTATGTTAAGATCATCCAAATGTGCAGTATTTGATTTGATTTCTGAGAAGCCTCAAATGACAGATAATATTTATTGTTGAATATTTAAAGACATAATTTTCTACTCTTTCAAGAAATTGATATTAAACTCACTCATTAAAATAATTGCAATCTAATTATCTTAAAACTCTAGCTAGATGGTTTAACTTTTCGTTTCACTTTGTAACTACAAAATAAAAATATAATGAGTTGATAATTATTCATGCATCATTAAAATGGATTGAACTAATTTGTATACGTAAATAATTTCAATTTCCTCATCATTTTATCATGTTCTTATTTTGATTGCTAGAACAAACTTAACAAGCATATATATATAACATCTTCCATTGTCAGCACAGTAATAATTAAAATAACAGAATACTATTGATGTTGGAAATTTAAATTTTTATTTCTAAAACTGTTTTAACTTGCAAACTTTCTTGCAGTCAGAACAGAAGTGGAAACAACTTGCTGAACTTGCCATTAGTAAGTGTCAGTTTGGCCTCGCCCAGGAGTGCCTGCACCACGCCCAGGACTATGGGGGTCTGCTGCTTTTGGCCACGGCCTCCGGAAATGCCAGTATGGTGAACAAGCTAGCAGAGGGTGCAGAGAGAGACGGCAAAAATAACGTGGCGTTCATGAGCTACTTTTTACAGGGCAAGTAAGTATTAAAACAAGGTCTAAAAGGCCTTGGTGAGCATAGTAATTGGAATTTTCTACGTAAGTTTTGAGGATGGTTTTTGAAGAGGGCTGTGAGGGATGAATCCTGGAGGGAGAGCTGATGGTGGCCATCAGTGCTGAACAGTGGCAGCAGTTGGAGGGGGACAGCGCTACCTTGGTGGCATGCAGCTTCAGCAAGGGATGCTCGGTGACATTTGGCCTAAATGTGTGAGCTAAATGAGCTGTTCTGGGTGGGGAAACGTTACACCCCTTTCTCAGCAGCCTGCCAGTAACAGCTGAGGCGTTGTCTTGTATGCCGGCAGCAGGCCGTTGTGCTGCTCAGGCAGTGCCTGCGTGGCAGGTGACTTTACCCAAACTGGGTAATTTTGATCTCTTTATGGCAAGGATGAAGGAGGAGGAAGATGCCAGTTACTTTTGAGTCTAACTAAAGCATAAAATGCCACATACTTCTAAGTCTAGCAGAGCCGGTGCAAGCCAAATCCTTTAGACATTAGTTGACCTTGTTAGGAAATAAAACACAAAACATTCATTAACCTTGCCCTACATGCTAATTTTTAAACCCTACACTTCATCATAAAAAAACTTTTTTATGGTTCTGGGGATCAAATCCAGGGCCTTATGCATGTTAGATAAGCACTCTCATAAAACCCCATCATAAAAATTTGAGTGTGTACCCCAATATATGTGAATTTATATTTCTGTAAAAAAAAATAGGTCTATGCCTTATGCGTAACTCAAGAATCCAAAAATATTCTGAAAAAAAATTTTTTTTTTTTTTGCAGTACCGGGGATTGAACCCAGGGGCGTTCTACCTCCGCGCTACACCCCCGGCCCTATTTTTTTATGCTTTATTTTGAAACCGGGTCTCACGAAGTTGCGGACGGCCTCACTAGGTGGGCGGGGGGAGAGAGTGCGCACACGCTGAGGCTGGCCGTGAACCCGGATCCTCCGGTCTCCACCTCCCAAAGTACTGGGATTACAAGTGTGCGCCACCACGCCCGGCCTGAAAATTTTTTATAAACTTAATTTATGATAAAAACCTGACCTATAGTATGTTTAGTTGGCTTTATGCTACTTAGTATGTTTTTATTGCATTTAATAGCCATGTGTTACTGTAAAAATATTGTTTGTGGCTTTTGTTTGGTGCTGAGGATGTTAGGTAATTTATAGTATATGCACTGTATTATCTCTCTAAAATCCAAACTATTCTGAAAGGCATTATCCACTTTATAAAACTTGCACAGAAAAAAAACCTGAAACTAAAATAAAAAATAGACACCTTGGTACCCTCCTACAGTGCACCACCAGATTGTCTGGTCCCGCCCACCCTGGAGACAATGAGTGAGATGCTCCCACTTGTGAATTTCTTTTGTTTCCTGAAGTCTACAAAATGTACTATTCCAGCCTGCCTTAACTCCTCTTGAAAAGCATCTTAAGGTTATTTTTAAGTTGTTAAAATTGAAAGTGACCATAAAAGTTGTCTTCTCTCTCTCACCCCTGAAGTCCAGAGTTTGCAAAACACCATTAAGACAAGTAAATGGCCCAGGAATGGAAATGAGATGACTGTACTAAATCCACAATTTCTTCAGGTGTCAGGATCATTGTTAGTGTGTGTTCTCCTAACAGTACCTCTGCTTTCCCTCTTCAGGCTGGACGCTTGCCTAGAGCTCTTGATTAGGACAGGAAGACTGCCAGAAGCCGCCTTCCTGGCCCGCACTTACTTACCCAGTCAGGTGTCAAGGTACAGACTTTGTCATTTTAGGAAGAAATATCTCAGATCAAAACACAACACACTTAGTGTTCCTCTGCTTCCTTGTTGTCTGTAATAGGGTAGTGAAACTCTGGAGAGAGAATCTGTCAAAAGTTAATCAGAAAGCAGCGGAGTCCCTTGCTGACCCAACAGAGTATGAAAACCTTTTCCCTGGTTTAAAAGAAGCCTTTGTTGTTGAAGAGTGGGTGAAGGAAACGCACGCTGATCTGTGGCCCGCCAAACAGTACCCGCTCGTCACGGTGAGGGGCGAATTGTGACCAGAGGGTAGACGTACGCGCACGGCTTCAGGTTTTGAACTGGTGCTGAGTGCGGTATTGTTGGGTTAAGAGCTAATATATGGGATTTAGGCCAAGTTTCTAGATCAGTTATGATTTCAGAATCTCATTTCATCATTGCCTTGTTCTCTGACAGCCAAACGAAGAGAGAAATGTTATGGAAGAGGCAAAAGGCTTCCGGCCCTCAAGACCTGGAGCTCAACAGGTCAGTAGAATACTACGTGTGGTAATTTGGTTAAGACCGTTGATGGTAACTACCATCTCCCATTTCCTAACTGGATCTTCCTTCCCTTGGAGGGAAAATTTAAATTTCTGGACAGTTTCCTTTGTCTTCATATATATCTGTACTTGGGCTTTCAGGACCCTGATGGGAAACCTGCTTCTCCTACCCCCGTTATTGTGGCCTCCCAAACAGCCAACAAGGAAGAAAAGGTAGGCGAGCCGTCGCCCAGACCCCTCCCTCCCTCCTCCCCATGCGTGGCAGGCAGGCCGCAGTGACCTCTGCTTGGGACGGAGTCAGCAGTGAGCTCCAGAGCACGGGCTCTGAAACGGGAAGACGCTCTTGTTGGCCACTGAGGACATTTTAGTTCTTGCTTTGGCTCATGAACCAGGTAACTTCTTTAACACAGTACTGTGTAACTTCATCACCCTCTTCCTTTTGTTTGCAGAGTTTACTCGAACTAGAAGTAGATTTGGACAATTTGGAACTAGATGATATTGACACTACAGATATCAACCTGGATGAAGATATTTTGGATGACTGAACGTAGTTTCCCGTTACTCCATGAAACAGATCATTATTATGTATAGGTATTGATCATCACCCTGACCACAGTGCTTGGAACTATGAGAAACTCCTGAAATTTTTATATGTAAATGCTGTGGACCAGTGGGGGCACAACAGCCTCCTCATCTTACGAGGAGTTCACGTGCAGTGTTTAAATCAGTTTTCTTCATTAACTAAGACAGACATTGGCTTTGATTTTTTTCATATTGTTATATTAAACCATCTCTCATAAAATCTTTTGAATTAATGAAGATACTTCAGTTTCCTTTCTGAATAATAAAATAACATGGCTGAGCCAAAGCACACCTCACCTAGGGATCGCCCCACATTCTCTTTTCTGTGGATAACTAAGTCTGCATTTTTCAAATATCATCAAACACATTTTTCTTAGGCCTGGACACCCATGCTGTAGTTACCTACACTGCTTTCCTTGATCTCCTTGTATCACTGTCCTCAGTCTATGTAGCTTGGCTGTTGGGTTTTTAGGCCTCATCCTGATTTTGTATAGTAATTACCCATTTCTAGAATCATGTTCTAGAAATCCTGTTCCTCTGACCTCAGTAAGCTGGATTCATTACCTGTTGGCCTATTTGGTATCAAAGAAAGGCATAGTACTCAATTCTTTTTAATACTGTGCATTCATCTAACATGATTAGAGAAATTTACAGACACTCAAATGTATTCTTAATTTATCCCCCTGTAGCCAAGAAAAGTGAGTTGGGTAACAACTAATAAACATTTTTGTCAGAGGCACTATCTGGAATCTAAAAAGCTAAAAAATAAAATATAAGCCGGGCATGGTGGCAGACAGAAGAATCACAGGTTCGAAGTCAGCCTCAGCAACTTAGTGAGGCTCTCAGCAACTTAGACTCTGTTTCAAAATAAAAAATAACATAGGGCTAGGAGTATAGCCCAGAGGTAGAAGGCCCCTGGGTTCCACCCCCAGTACCAAAAACAAAAAGAAAAAAGAAAAAATTTTAATATAGGAAACTACAAATCAGTACCTTTTAATCTTGACATTTTTAACATTCAGATCAATACTAATAAAGAGAAAGGTAGTATTTATTAAAATGAAATATATTTTTATTTTCAGGATGCTGCAGAATGGCTAATGAATGCTTCTTGATACGTTTGCAGTGTTAATTCTATGTATGCTCCCTTCTGTGCTTCTGTTTTTGCAAAGACCTGTTTAAATTTAAAAAAAAAAAGTTTTAAAGCAATAGGACATAAACAATTTATAAAGTTTTCAGTTTTAAAGGTATCATTAGCATATCTGTAGTAGAAAAGAAGAGTCCCAGATAAGGTCTTCCAAGTTTCACAATTTTTCCCTAATTATAAAGCAATAAATTTACACAGAAAAATATCATCCAATAGTTCAAGCAGTGCTAATTCTAAATACCAGACTGGCTGTCATCTCTTTTAGCTTGATTTCAGAAAAAAAAGTGAAGACCCTCACATTATACCTCCTGCTAGATCAAAATGAAAACCAATTCTGTTCAAGAGAAATCTAGAAGACAGGAGTTGGCAAACTCACTTCAGAGACTTTGCTCCAAAAGCATTTGGCTGTATCTGACTTGGACAGAAACCAGGATTAGTTCCGTAGTCTCTCCCTGCTCCTCCAGTGGCATCACTGGTCATTTTTATCCTTAGTTAGCCTAACTGCTTTGCAACATGCAAAAAAATGTCACTGGCATAGAAGCCAGTTCCACAAAACCAAGTCTTCTGAGCATTAGAGAAGAGATTAAATTATACAATGACCTCCCCTTCCCATCCTGAAAATAACTCAGAGCATGTACAAATAAGTCTATGTAAGCCCATGGTTTTGAGAGGTGTACAGTTCCAAAATACTACTACTAAGGCTTAGTAACATCCAGGCTCCACCACCTCCCCTTCTTGATACCTGTCCGTTTCCCCAGATGAGAAAGTGACCACATTGAGGGACAGGAAGCTGCTCTTGGGGACATGTTCTGGTCCACCACCATGTCCAGCTAGTGACTGGATCACCTCAGATGCAGCCTGCCCTTCCAAGTGCTCCAAACAAGGGGCCTGCTGCCCCCACTTTGTGGCCTCTCTGGACTCCAGTTGCCAGTGGCCCCCACCCCATCTGTTTCTGTTGTCTAGCCTTAAAGAAATGCGGGGACTGTAATCAACACTGATGTTTTAAAAGACCACAAATGGCCCATATTCACAAATCTGTTTTAGTTACCATTAAGTATGACCCACTTATGAATTTTTCCCAACTCAATCACCACCACTTTACAGCCAGTGTGGAAAAGACCCTTTACCTTAATTAAATTCACTCCCTCGGCAGCCTGCTCTTTGGCCTCGTGAGCTGACCGGCCATCTGGATGGACCATGTGATACAGCTGCACCAAGCTGGCGGCGTCATCGACTCTGAGAAGGAAAGAGCTTAATGTTAAGGACGGGCTTTGTCCACCGCCTCATAGCCATGGAAACCCGTGCCAACTTCCAGCTGAATTACATTTCACTTTCCCAGGCAGCCAGCGGGGAACGCCCTCAGTTCCAGAGTTCCAAAAGCACTTTGGGGAAAACTGACTAATTTAGTCTTCACAGCAACACTGTGAGGCAGATAGGGCAAGAGTCACCACAGGAAGTACCCAATTTATATTGATATTGGGTATATTCTAAATGTGGCTGTATTTTTTTGCAAACAGAACATCACTTCTCACAGAACTAACAGCCCTAGAGGTAAATGGTTTCCAGGCAGCCCACGTCAGCAGCATGAAATGGTATGATGCAACTCAGGGCAGAAAGCCTATTCCATCTCACAAGAGCGCAGAGTTGGAGTTGAGAGGGTTCTCAGAGTCACTCGCCTTTCCTGGCATCCACTAACCAGGGTTCAGAGACTGCGCTAGTAGATATGCCCCTGTAAGGGGACCACCAGGCTTCCGGGACTCCCAGGCCACGTGAATATGTAAAAAACAGCATCTTGGTAAAAGCAAATTTGAAATTATGCACAACAGACAAAAGAAAAGCCAGCGATCTGCCACAGCTACCCAAGATGAAGCCAGAACAAGAATTCTGGTTTGTACTTAAAATACATACATTTTATCAACACTGAAACGTCCCTGGCCTTCCCCAAACCAACCGTTACCTCCTTGCACAGTCAACACCTTCCTACCGTTTGCACCTCAAAGCTGGGAGGGATGTAAAATTAACCAGAGTGCATGTGTTTTTTTCTTTTAAAAATTCACTATTTCAGTAAAAGCTACATAGAGTAAACTGCACAAATCTTCAGTACACAGCTGGATACATGTTTATGTATGTAGTCGTCCAGATCCAAAGTGTTTCCAGGCCCTCCAGTCACCACCCACTGCTCTCAGAACGCAGGCCGTTGCCTGCTGAGCCTGTGGGGCCTGGTCCCAGACTTCCTCGCTCCTTCCCGCCCAGCCACCTTGCCCCCACCCATCTACCTGTTCCACAGAAGCATCCGTGTGTTGAGGCTCTATGGTGTAGGCTTACTGAGTCTGTGGCCTCTAGTTGGGAGTGAAGGCATGAGGACACCCCCACTCAGTGCTACCCCCAGCTATCATGACTTCCCCCCACTTTCCCACTTCAGATGGGGGATAAAGAATAGGGCGATAGTGGGACTGGGTACAGAATTCCTCATGCCATGGTGACCTTAAAATGCTCAGAGCTTATCCCAAATCCCTTCTCCCCTAAAAAGACCCCTAAAGGTCATCTCTTGGGAAAACTGAGAACCAAACTGCTTGTACAATAAACCTTTTTAGGGGCAAAAAAATAAAAAAATTATTCATTACACATCTACTATGTTAGTTATATTCTAACAAAGTCCAATAAGTATGGGAACACCTCTCCAAATAGAGGATAAAAACCATTCCCTTTAGTGCTTAGGCATGTGGCCCTATGAAGAACTTAACTAGGTTTCTACATATTACAACTATGTTTACAGCTTCATTAGGTTTATGCTGAAGTGCAATGTGTCTTACAGAAAAATGGAAATGTAGCTTAAATTCAGCCCCTACTTAAAATTAAGAGCAAATACGTTATTTTCATAAATATTGTAAAAGGATCTCTACAAAACCAACCGTGAGACTTGAATCTAAAATACGTGCAGAATCTTAATTCTGGCCTGGTGTGCACTCAGTAAGGATGAGCACCCTTCACTGGCCAGCTGGGGGTTTGCAGTCAGCTCACTGTCCCTTTCAGAATCATCACAAGAGGGGTTAAACACCCAAACCTCCCTCCCGGTACACATGAGCGACTTCAGATATACAGCTTACATGTGATAAGGGGTAACACTACACGCTCACATATTGTATACCTAAATGAAGAACTTTAATTTTAAAACCTATACATTTCTGTTTAATTTTCTGCAAAAGCACATTGTTCTAATAAGAAAAATGATTACACTGGAGAAACTGGTAAGTAGAAAATTCACTCACAGAAGATGTCATTGCTAATGCACGTAAAAGCAGGTCATTCTGAGCATCGCCATCACTCCAGGCCCCTGCTCTGAAGGATGAAGATGTATTTCTGCTTCTGAATTGAATCACACTACACTTACGATGATGTGTGCTGCCCTGGAAATCGTCACCATCAGGAATGCTGTTTCTAGGAGCAATCTGTGTTTCGAACCGTAGGCCGCGATTCTTAGATAAAGTATGGGGAAGCTTCCTGCTCCTTCCTGTGTGTGCACGGTTCAGATTACATATAAGACACTCTGAGTTAAAACTCAAGAGTCTGAAAAAGAAGTCTGGAGATAGCAATAATCACTAAGTCTCTTCCCATTCAGACTTTACGAGTTCAGCAAGGACTTCTTGTGGAAGTCGACTCTCCCGACAGCGAGGCCGGTTCCTTTCCCTTGTCATTTTGGCCTTCCTAACCCAACTGAAAAAAAGACGCACAAATACAACCCTCTTTTATCACAAGTTCTGAAGTATACTAAAGGCATATCTCAGAGAGACCGCAGGCTTGTTCCACACAATAAAACAAAGAGCACGATAAAGTGAGTCACACATATTTTGTGGTTTCCCAGTGCATATAGTTTTTACACTAAACTGTACTAAGTGTATAATACATTATGTCTGAAAAGATGACATACATACGTTAACTAAAAAATATTTATTGCTACAAAATGCTAATAATCATCTAAAAATGGTGCCAATAAACTTGCTCGATATGCAAGGTTGTCACCAATCTTCAACTTATAAAAAAAACACAAACCTGTGAGGCACAATAGAACGAGATATGCTTATATTATTTAGCTAGAAACCTGGGAGCACACCAGCCTGATACTAAAATTCAACAATCTTTGTTCCATGAAATTTTGAGAAAAACTTTTTTGATGCCTTAAAAATCTTGCAAAAGCATGGGCTATCAAAAGCAGAAGTATTTTTTATTAGTTAAATGACGATTTACTGAAAAGCCCTAGAAATACTTCTACAAGAAAACAAGCACCCATCAAAGTTTGTCTACTTCTTTACATTTCCTATTTAATCCCCTATTGTGTGTCCAGAAAGTTCAAGGACACTCAGGAGCAATGGCAAGCCCAGAGTAAGTCCACATTCAAAGTCTACTCTACAGATCTGAAGCCACTTACTTTGTCAAAGCTAACCCTGTTTGTGCAAAACAAAAGCAAAGACGGAAAACTAGGTTATGCTAGAAGAATAAACCCAGACAAACTGAGATAACTGAAAGCTTCTGCTTATCACTGGCCGTACACGGTGATCACTGGAAAAACACATGGCTTAAATACAGACTCACTGTTAAGGCAACAGCATGATTCCTGTACTTACAAGTCTCTCTGAATCTGGTCAATCAGCAAACCATCGATCCTTTTCTTATTTACAAAATACCAAGCCATTCCACCAAAGTGTCTCGTTGAACGTAAGAGGTCGTACTTTCCATGTCTGTCTATATCTTCATAGGTCTGGTGATGAACCTATCCACATAAAATGCAACTCTTCAGAAACGGAAAACAAAAAGAAGTGCGCAGCATGACTCGATTTACACTGACCGACACGGGTGCTGCCCTGGAAATATGCGTCAACCAGGACTGCCTGCACGAGCACTAGCACTAGCCATTTGGTATGATGTAGACCATCCCTGCACAACCCATCTTAGGTAGGAAAGAGGACTCGATTAAGAAAGAAGAGTTTGTCTAGATGACAGCAAATCTGTGCCTTCTCCACTGCAGGAGTGGGTGGCGGCCTGAAGCAAGAAACACCAAACATTTATAGCCCATCAATTACTTTCCAGCAGTCAAGGACCACTTAATTAAGCACCGAGTCCATCTATACAGGCCACTGGAAATAATCTACCACCAGTGCTTGGTCACTGGGGAAAATAGAAATCGAGACTCTGTTTTCACTTCTGCTCTTTCCCATCAACTGCCCCATCCAGCTGCTCCCCATCCCGTCTCACTGCCCGATGCCCCTTCAGTTCTCCACCCAGACTGTTCTTCCTAAAGGAGGACTCTGGCGAGGGCGTTCCTACTGACTGAAGTCCAGCCTAGCATGGAGGTCACTGCGATGTGGCCCCATCCACCTTTCCGGCTTAATCCTGAACCACCCCCTACTTGCACACTGCATGCTCAAGCCAAACAGACTGTCCAGGTCTCAAGCATACGTTGTTATTTTCTACGTATTGCTCATATTGCTGTACCTGAAACCCCTCTCCTCACCCAACGCCCCCACCCCCACCATAATGTGCCTTGCCCTCCTCAAACACTCCGTAAGCCCCTTACGAAGCCTTTCCTAGTACACTCTTACCTCCTCTTATCACCTAACATTTTAGGTTAACGTGATAACTACCTAGCACCCTTCCGCACAATCAATGCAGGACTGCAGGCTTTGACACAGCACCATCTATACTACCCACAATAATACCTTATACAGAAAAGGTACTAATGAATGCATACTAAGTTATAAGACACACACTGACTTGACAAATGTTAGTAAATTACTTTATGCATATATGATAAACTAAAAAGAGAACAGGCGTTGTCACTGTTTGGGTCCTAACCCTAACACTGAAACTTTCTGCAAGCTACTTAACTCTGAGCCTAAATTCCCTCATCCTTACTCAAGGGTTGTTGTGAGGATAAAATATGTATCTAGCACACACCTGTACTCAATAGATTTTCAGACATTTCTCTTCTCTTCCCCCTGTATCAATGCTTATAACCAAACTCACTGTGCCAGATTAAAAATCTTGCTCATAACCATACTTAAACCTGTATTTTAGAAGCTATAAAATATACTCACCTTGATATACTCAGCGGAATCTGGCTCAAACTGGGCAACGCAGAGATTGAGGACATCGCTGTGCCGGTCCTGGCTATACATGGTCTAAAACCACACAGTGGAATTGGAATTAGATGAGAAGATGATCAAGTTCAAGCCCCGTCCTGACACCGTGACAGGCTGCCACCAATAATAAGGCCAAAATGTGCCCATCAAGAGGCATAAACAAACAACATGGGCTTTGTAATGATCACACCTGGATTCAAAGTCCAGCTAAAACAATTGTGTCAAGTTCCCATCAGAAACACTTATCTATGTTTACCAAGGTAAAAGTCCAGGCAGCACCAGAGCCCACTGGCTCAGCAACACAAATCATCACCACTGAGTCTACATATAAAACCGAATTCACCTTACCCGAAGGTTTTCTTCCTTGAAAAGTATTGGTGGCAAAACTCGACGACCTTCTTTTGGGAAATAAATTTGTATCATCCGGTCCCGTTCTTCCCAAGAGGCTTTGCGCAGTGTGCCACTTGGCTCTCTGACAACGATAAACCGCTCCTGAAGTAGGGAACATGATGAAGTATGAGGCGTGAGAACTCACGTTTCCTTCCTGTGTCTCACTAAGTCCATTAGAAGAGTCATTTGCAATCAGCAATATAAAGTGCAACTAGGAACCATATAATGCGATACGCACATGGGAGTTCAAAGACAAGCTTAAACCTCAAAGACGTGGCAAGGTTTGATACGTCCTTCCTAATCACTGTGCATCTATCAGAAACCTAAGATTTAGTTAGTACCAACTATGGTGCTAACGTGACTTCAATACATAAAACATTCCAACTAAAACTGATCTGAGGTTCATCTAAATCCATTTTAGAGGAAAGAAGTGCTCTAAGACCTTTCAAATTATTTCATTTCCCCATCCCAAAGTCTCACCTAAATAGATTTTACCATTTTATGATCAATGTTTAAAGTCTTTGGGATAACAGGAACAAACCAAAGAATGTGGAGTCTAAATTCTGCACTTCTGTGATTTCTCATTTTGGTGTCAGACATAAATATGTCAGAGAAACTGACTGGTCCACCTGCCTCTGTTCTTTCGCCTCTCCCAGGCAGCCAAATCCCAGACCATGGGATCCCTTCTTCCTCTGAATTCCACCCAGTGTGTACTATTCAACTGGCAACTTATTATGTGCAAGATTCTTGATGCCTCTCATATTGTTACATAACTGGAAAGGGCAGGGAATGTGGATCATACTTCTTTGCTACACCCAGAGTTGCAAAGACATACACAGAGCTCTGCACGCTGCTGCTAACTGAATCACACCTGATCAATGTATAAATTAACCAGACAGTACTAACTACTTTTTATAGGTGTAACAGTCTCTGCATGTGTTCTGGGGATAAAATAATTAAACGTTTCATCCAACACTGTGAATAGGAAAAAATAGCAGATGTCAATATAACAATTTTTCCTCAGAGGGATTTTTATAATTTGAGAAACCAGAATCCCAAGTTTTTCTCCCTTTTGTTATTAAAATGCTTCCACAAGCGCCTCCATAGCACTGCAAACATAAAGCACCATAAGCAAAAGTTCTAATTAAAATGAAACTCTGTGATCCCCGTTCATGTGTCAGTTGCAGATGGCGGGTGTGGAGACGTGGACACAGGAGACATCATGTGTTTTAGCCATAATCACATATGATCAAAGAGTGATTAAATGAGGTCACCCTTCTCCCAAACTCAGCATTCCATGGGAATGCATTCTGTGGGCCAAATGACAAATTGCTCTTTTTATTCTTTACTTGCAAGGCTCAAATGCAAAAGTGATATATTTTTTAAATGCCAGAGTGTTCTTTTAAATTGTTAATCAACAGAAGAGGAGCCAGAGAATAAACATTACAACAGAAGCAATGATGTCTGAAAATTATCTAAGAAAACATCTGTCACCCTTACAGAAAATTCCGGAAAGTGAAAATCCACTGGGAAGTCTGAGTTTCTTGGCATCATCAAGGAATATATAAAATAAAAGCACTCTGTCTTCTCAAAAAGCTTCAGCAAAGGAAATCAATACAACTTAGGCAAAAAGAATTTCCTTGATCCGGGCGTGGTGACACACGCTTGTAATCCCAGTACTTAGTGAGACCCTGTTTCAAAATAAAGAATAAAAAATAGGGCTGGGGGTGGAGCTTGGAGGTAGAATGCCCCTGGGTTCAATCCCCAGTACCACAAAAAAAGAAAAAAAAAAAAAAAAAGAATTTCCTTTTCTCAGTGCCTGACAGGATTTTGTCCACTTGTGGTTTGGGGTGGGTTGGTCTGTATAAGCCTTGTTCTGTCCCTGCACACCCGTCTCCTTGCAGTCAATCTGAGATACACTGAGTCCATAATCTGTAGGGAAGTGGTAACAGGATGCTATGAGGTTGGTCTGCCTTTCTCATCCTCTTTATATTATATCTTCCAGAAGAGCCTCACCCAGACATGGAATTCTGGTTTGAAGGCATCAGAGACAGCCAAGTCACATCATCCCTCATCCCTCATCTCCACATATTTCAAAGATCATTTTGCAATTGGACATATACCTACCCGGTGTGGTATATTATACGATATATCAGTGAACACATATTTGGTTGTTTCTGTTCCTTCCAAAATCTTATCTTCAGCTAACACGTCATTTATCGGTGCTCGTTCCTCCAGAACCGGTGGCATTTTTAATCGTACTTTAGCTGTCTCAACTGCCTGTCTGGTAGCCTAATGAAACAAAAGATTTCTTAAGCAAAGTCACAAAGTTACAAGCCAAAAAGATCATCTGACTAAAGCAGATACTAATAAAAATGCTAAAGATTGCAAAGAAAAGAAGCTCCAGCCATGAATTCATGAGTGAAAAGCCACACTCAGACTCATGGGCCCTGGCCTTTGCCTGCGGTGGGACTGAGCGCGCCGGCCGAGGCTTCCCGGCTATCACAACAGCAAAAGAACACTGTGAGACACAGAACGCTTGATTTCTTTTGAAATCAAGAACTTCATTCACAGGGTGCTTACTATGTGCCAAAAATCGTTCAAATACTCTGAACATACTGGGCTCACTTGATGCCCACCCCTACATTACGATCTAGTGCTACTGTTATCTCCATTTCATGGAAGAGGAAAGAGGCATGAAGATGTTAACTAAATTGCTAGGCAGCTGCAGCGCTGGGATCTGAACCCGGCCAAGCCGACTGCAGAGCCTGTGCGCGTCACCACTGACTACACTGCTTCATGCCACAGCGGTTACCTCCGACAGGTGAAAGGGCACTTTCATTCTGCGTGTGATATACTACTGGATATTTGAGATTTTGCTACAACTGTAATTTACTTTTGAGTCAGAAGAAAGAGTGTTAATGCTTCACATATTTATGCATTAAAATGTATTCCAGCCGGGCATGGTGGCATACAATTGTAATCCCAGTACCTGGGAGGCCGAGACAGGAGGATTGCAGGTTTGAGGCCAGCCTCAGCAACTTAGTGAGGCCCTTTGCAACTTAGTGAGACCCTGTTTCAAAATAAAGAATAAAATAGGGCTGGGGGGTGTAGCTCAGAGGTAGAATGCCCCTGGGTTCAATCCCTAGTACCAAATAAAAATAAATAAAGTGTATTCCACAAAGGACTCAGTCCCCATGGCTCCAGGACACTGGTGCCTGGAGTAGGATGCTGTTCAGTAGGATCTCGTAATTTCACCAAAACTTTGGCCTCAAGGCAGCTCACAGCAGATGCTTCTCCAGGAAGGAAGCTGGAGCAGGCAGGAAAAAGGAAGATGCTCAGGCTGGCTTGGGAGCAGAGAGGAGCCTCTGGCTGGACGCCCAGACCTCACCCATATACCCCGTCTGCTCAATTCTGGTCAAACTGCAGCCTCCTATGCACCTGCCTTCTCACATTTCTTTTGTCAGTTCTGTGCCTGGTACTCCCCATCACTAGTGCCTATGGAAACCCAACTACAGGCATCTGCAGGGGTCTCTAGAAATCTTGTTTAGTCCCTTAATAAAAGGTATTCTACCAATATTCCTATACTCACACATACCTCTTCCAACTGTGCCTGAGTCATCAGTTTATAGGTAGGTGGCTTCAGCTCTTGTATGGCTGGCTTAAAAATCTTCTGCAAGTCCAAGCCTGTCATCTTGGTGAGAATGCTTTGGACTTCCTCATCCATAAATGTAGGTTTCTTGATCTCTGAGCTACCCGATTCTGCTAAAATGAATTTTAGTAAATAAGAAGCTGGCAAAAGTAATAAGCCAACAAGCCCTCTACGTAGAAAGGAAGTTAATTTAAAAAACCATTAGTGCAATGTCGACCCCAGCACTGCATAATGCTAAGACCCATGAGATTCTTTCAATCATGTGATTTCACTTAAAACTTACTGAACATTTACTATGATGAGGATAAGGCTCTGCCAAAAAGGCAGTCTTATATAGGAAGCAACAGGAAAAAAAAATTAATGCTATAGTAATAGTAATAATGGTTACCATTTACAGATTTCCTGTGTCAGGGGCATTCTAACTCTGAGCCACATGCCCAGCCCTTTTTATTTTTAAACAGGATCTCTTTAGGTTACTGAGAATCTTCCTATATTGCTGAGGCTGTCCTTGAACCTGCAATCCTCCTGTCTCAGCCTCCCAAGTACTGGGATTACAGGTGTGTGCTTCCACTCTCAGCAGATTTGTCTATTTTTTAAGGGTTCTGTTTTGTTTCCTGCAGTGCTGGGGATGGAAACCCAGGGTCCTGAGCATACTAGGCAAGTGCTCTACCACTGAGTTACATCCCCAGCCCTCAGACATGTCTCCTATAAGCCAGGCATAACATACACTTTCAGGAATGCTTGCAACAACCCACAAAACAGGTATTATTATCCCCGTTATATAAATGAGCATGTTGACACTGACCCAAAGACAATTATTAAGGAACACAGGCAGGATTTACCAAGGTTTGCCTGTTTCTAGTGCCTAGATCACTTCCAATCTAATCTCAACTCTGCCTCGTGTGATTTGCCTATGCCTTTCTCTCACTTCTCTTTCCCTTTTCATCAGAAAATAAAAAGGAAAGGCATTTGTTCCCAGTCACCTCTTCCTCTGCTAGTCCTATAAATGTTGGTATCTGGGACTCTGAACTTTGTCTTTTTCTCTTCTCTCTCATATTCTCACTGGATGATCTCCTAGTTTCCTATAACTTTCATCACATTTATATGCTCGAGACTCTAAAATCTGAGTCCTCAGCCACGGTCATCTTCCAGCCAACTACCCCATGGACATCTCGGGTGCATTTCAACATCGCCAATCAGAATCGCCAGCGACCTTGTCTCAAGCCTGCTTTTCCTACTCTTCACAGTCTCAGCACCATATACTAGGGCATGCAGGCCAGAAACGTCAGTCATTCTTGACTCCTCCCTTCCCCACCACATCCAGCCAAGAGAAGTAAAAAGCAGTACTGATAACCACTACTATGTGTAGATATTCACTATGTGCCAGTACTTACTGCCAGTACTTACTAAGTACTTTACATACTCAGCACATTTAATCTTCATAACAACCTTATGAGGCAAATACTATAACTATCCCCATTTTACCAAAAGGGACAATGACATAAAACATACACCTGCTGCACTCCATAAATTTCTTTTTAATTCTCCATTTCCCACTGCCACCACCCTGCCTCCTTTCTGGCCTCATTACAAACCATTCTCCACAGATATTACTTAAGAGTCATCTCTCTAAAGTGTAATTAAGACAATTCTCTTGTTTAAACTTCACCACTGGCTTCCAACATCATTCAAAAAAAAGCTAAGGTGGTCTGCTTACTTCACTGTGTGTTCACTAAACATTGTGCTCCCTGAAGATCAGAATTCTGTCTTATCTGGCACGCAAGTGTCCCTTACTGTCCTGCACGCAGTAGTGCTCAGCAATACTCTCTACTCACACAATCTTACCATTCGTCCAACTTCAGTTACCATTTTTTAACTCTGATGTTCCTCAATATTCTATCCAGCTGCATAGGGAACACTGTTATTTCAAAGGCACCTCAAATTTAATATGTCTAAAACAGGCTTAATTCTGCCTCTCTTCCCATCTCTTCACCTCATCTACTCCTGCACCACCACCCCCAGACGAATAAAGGAAAAAAAGAAACTACCCCTACAATTAATTTTCTCCCTCTTGGTATAAATGGGGACTTCCCTTCATTCAACTCGTCAGGACAGAAACTTGAGAAACAACCTTCCCTTTTCCTTTTAAACCTAGATCCCAAGGCCATATTATTAACCGTATCCATCCTACCCCTCTATGGGCTCCCCAAAATACCTGTGTTTAGTCTCTTTACTGGACGTGGCTTAGCTGTCTCCTCTGCTTGGAATGCTTTCTGGCTTCTCCTTAGTATGGCTGGCTCAGTGTCAGCTTTCGTAGTATTCCCCAGGAACCCACCCCTGCCCCTCTAGTTTGAGTGCCTCTTCTATGTCCGTCCTCCATCACTCTCCAGGTCACTGCCAATGCCCCACTGGACTGAGCTGCGCTGGGGGAGAGCCCGGGTGAGTCTCCGTTTACCCTATCCCCTAAGCTTAGCACAGCACTTTGCAAGGAGCGGAGCTCAGGCACCGCTGTCGGAGGGTATAAACAAACGAGGGGAAGAAAAACCCTGCAAGGAACGATGGAAGCCTATTAGGTCCGAGAACGCGCCGCGGGAATCACCACGGGAGCGGCCGCGTGGTCTGCGCAGCCAAAAGCCGGTTCCAGGTCTCCCCGGGAAGGCCGGGGCGGTCGTCGGGCGGGCCACTTACCGGCCTCGGAACTGAGCCGGCGGCATGGCGGCCCCACCTGCAAGCGCCGGGGCGGCGGCTGCAGCAGCGCGTCGGGCTGGGGCTGGGCTCGGGCCCGGATACAGGCCCGCCCCGGGCCCCGAGAACCCGTAAGGAGCCTCCCCAGCGACACACGGGTCCTGAAAGCCGCCATGATGACCCGAGACCAGCTGCGCCGGAAGTGTCTGGGATCAACTTCCGGTTCGCGCGCGGTTTGCGCGGCATTCTGGGAAATGTAGTCTGGCTGTAGGCGGAGCGCGCCGGAAGCTGCTCATTCTCACTTTGAGGGTGTTCAAGTCTTTCCACTTGCACCTTTTTCGTTATGTCCTTCCTCTTTTTCTGCGTGACCTTTTCTCCCATGCCCACATTTAAATCCAGGTGTCTACCGGACTTAGCCCGAAGTCTAACTCCTGATTCGGAACCCTGATTACCATCACCACCACCACCACCAATTCGTACACTTTATTCCTGTCTCTCAACTCACTCCTTTCGTTTATATCCCTTTTCACAATATATGATTATTTTGCTCATAACAGCTTACTTATTTTTCTCACTCCAAGAAGACAGTGATTCTACGTATTTTATTGTATTATCACCTAGCCTGGGCACAGCAAACATTTGTTGAATGAATGAATGAATGAACGAATGAACGAACGAACGAATGAATGAATGAATGAATGAACGAACGAACGAATGAATGAATGAATGGAATGAGTGAATGATATTCTTTCCCAAATGTCCAGGATGTGCATGGCTTATCCTTCTCTAGACTATAGGTTGGTGTCTGTGCTAAGCACTTATCCCAAGGCCTGCAAAAGGTTAAGTAAACACTTGCTTGGATTAACTAGATGGAAAGATTTACCTCCCAACCTCACCTCTTTTTTTCCCCCACTCCCATGTGAAAATTCATTATACAAAATGGAGGCATTCCCATTTCACCCCACTAAAATGGAGTTGAGGGGCCATAGAAAACACTCCAGTTAAGGTTGCCTGCTCCAGGGACTACCCCACAGAACCAATCCATCCAGAAAGAGCCTGCCCTATTTTAAGACTATCTTTACTTAGCAACTAACAGTGGAACTGCCAACTATGACCTTATGGCTCTATTTATGTAGTTACTTTCACTGTTTGCCAATCAGAACTTGCCAGTTCTCATAAACACTGAAAGTACCAAAAAAAACTTTTTTCAAAGTAATTTATGTAGATTTCTCTGTCCTCCTAAATGCCCCAAACTTTCCTTTGTTCTCTACACATACCAGAGCTCACCCCAGCCTATGCATGTATGTCCTGGATTACAATCTTACTCTTTTTTTAAATTCAGAAATAAGAGTTCTTTAATTGGAGATTCATCTTCATATTTTTGCTTGATTTTGAGATGATTAAAAGCTGTGTTTATGAACTCATTTCAGCTCTAGGACTGGCACTGATTCAGGCATGATTGAGGTCCTGCCCTTTCCAACACCTTGTCTCACACCTGTGTGAGAGCAAGTAGCAGGGAGTGGTGGTGGGATGCACGCAGGTGTCCCCCAGCCCATGCCTTTTCTCTGAGAATTGGCCGTCTTCTTCTTTCCCATAGCTGCTGCTAGGAGAGTGGTTATGGTTTTCCTATAAACGTCCCGCTGAACACAGCTGATTAGACATACGTGGATACTTGTGGCAGGAGGAATGAGTCCATTGGCTGCTGTAATAGTTTCCTGTGACTGCTGTAACAAATTCATACATATTTGATGCATTAAAATAGCAGATATGTATTCTTTCAAAATTCTCCATGCCGGAAATCTGAAATCAGTATCAATGGGCTGAAATCAAAGGATTGGGGGATCCCTGCTCCCTACAGAGGCCATGGGATGGACTCTGTCCCTGGAGTCCAGCCTCTGGTGACTGCAAAAATTTCTTGACTTATGACTGCATCACTCCAATCTCCATCTTCACACCAGCGTTTCTTCTTTCCTTTGTGCCAAATCCCCCTTTGCCTCTCTCTTATAAGGCCCTAAGGCAGATCCTGATAATCCAAGATAATCTCTCCATTTAGAAAATCTTTAATCACATCTGCAAAGACTCAATGTCCATATAATGTAATGTTCACAAATTCCAGGGACTAGGAAGTAATTGTCTTTGGAGTCAGAGAGAGGAAGGAGGATATTTTTCAACCTACCCCTGCTGACCATGCACCAAGCAAAATTTTCTCTCAATAATCCAATCTAAGAGATGCAGAAATTATAGTTGATAGTGAAATCTTGAAGTGAACGCCTAACTAGAGTTTGGGCAGAAGCAGCCGTTTTCAGCAATGCACTCATTGATGAATGAGCAGAGAAAGACAGGAAAATGGAGCAGATCTCAGAACCTAGAGGCAGAGCCTATTTAGAGACAGATGGACAAAGGTGCTGCTTGGCCAGAGCGCCTCCCACATTCCTTTCACAAATCTTCTTCACTTGAGCTACATTGAGTTTCACTGACACATAGGTACCAAGATTACTGGGTCCAGTTCACCTCTTCCAGAGCCGCGGCATCTCCTCTGCAAAGTGGCTGTACTTACCCTGGAGACTTTGAGAATAGAATGCTTTCAGGATCAGGTGTTTGGTGTTTCATAGAGGGGATGTGGGAAGATCATATGAGTGCAGATCAGCTGCTTTCTGAAGAACGTCTTTGGAGGTCCCCTAGTTGCAAACAGCAGAATTCTTTCCGGAGTCAAACAGAGATGGCAATCATGGAAGGATGTTGCTTAGGTCATGAGTTAAAGGCAAAGCTTTGCAGCCAAGCTTCAGGAAGGGTCAGGAAGGTGGAAGCCCCAGCAGCACCAGAGGCAGGAACTTGAGAAATCCCTCCAGGAGGCTGCTGTCCTAAGTACTTGGTTCCATCTACATACTTTCTATGAAATCCACGTTCCCAGTGAGAGAGGCTGGTTGGCCTGGGTGTGTGCCTCGGTGAGAGCTGGCTATCTGATTGGAAGTCCCAAGAGTATCTGGATGCAGCTGCTGGTAACATTCATCGGATCAGCTCTTCAGAGAGGTCACCAGCTCTAAGGGACAAGAATAGTGCCTTCTATTTCATAATACAAAAGTATAGTGGTGTCTCAATTCCCCTGTGGTCAGCAATTTAACAAAATCTGAACTTTTGTCTCCATGAAAAGACTAGGATTTTTCCCTGAGCTTTGAGAATTCTAGATGGGGTTAGGGAGCCCAGTGTGGTGGTGCACACCTGCAATCCCACTCATTGAGAGGCTGAGACAGGAGGCTCACAGGTTCAAGGCCAGCCTCCGCAACTTAGTGAGACTCTCTGAAACTTATCAAGACCCTGTTTCAAAATAAAAAATAAAATGGGGCTGGGGTGTAGCTCAGAGGTAGAATGCCCCTGGGTTCAATCCCCAGTACTGCAAAAATAAAATAAAATAAGATAAGATAAAATAAAATAGGGTTAGGGAGTAGAAGTCATGAAGAGAAATGAAGAGAGGAAGGACAGACCCCAATGGAGAAAGGTGACAGTCTGGACATTCCAAGAACCCTTACAGCCTCCAGAAGCACCCTACAAACTTCTACACAGTCTTCAGTACCCTATCCTTGAAACCCTCCCCAAGGCTCACGCCTGCCTGATTTGTATCCTCACACAGTTGTGTTCCCCTGCACTTGGTCAGAGTCAAACCCCTCACGTGTTCCTCCAGAGACACAAACTGCATGATCAAAGCCCACCTGTGTCCTGAGAAGGGACTGGTTGCAAGGGAAAAGTAAAATCCATCAGTGAGAAGGGACAACTGATGATGCGATGTCCCTAAGGACGCTTCCAGGAATGAGGGTCCTCAGCGGTGACACTGGCAGCTGATGGGAAAGGACTTTTGTGACAAGACGCAAGGGGTTTAAGATGGCTAATGTACAGATAAATTTGGGGGAAGGGCTTTTCTGCCTCTCTGCCTGTATTTTTTCTGAGCGATAGAAAGCCAAGTCATTGGCTGAGAAGAGGTAGCGTTGTGTTGGGAGCTGAGGATTGAGAAGTTCGAAATATCTGCTGGGAGCTGGGCAGATGGCTGAGACGCAGCCCCCGCAGCGGTGGGACAGTCTGCAGTCTGCAGCCGTGCAGACGCGGAGCCAGGATCTCATAGCCAAGAAACTCTATCTGATAACTGCAGAGGAAGAAGGAAAACATTTGAAGACATGCCCAGAAGCCTGTGCTGGCAAACCTTGACCGGAGCTGGGATGGGGGAGACGTGACTGGTCCCTGCCCTCTCGGCTGCTCTCTACTCATTATTCCTGTTGGTCTTCATGGTGTATCGGTGAGGCAGACAGAGCAGGCACCCACACTCCCATCTTCTATCTGCATAGGCTGGGGATCATAGGTTAAGGGTTTCGCCTAAGACTACCCAATGTATTCAATGCTGAGATGAAGCTAAACTCCGGGGTCCTTAGCAACTGTTATGATAAAAAATAAAATCTTTGTTTCACCTGTGTTGCATAAGGTAAAAAAAGAACACTGAGACTTCCAGAAAGTATATAGACTGTTTTCTGGGCCAGAATGTGGCCCAAAAGAAGAAAGAAAGGCAACTGTCCTCCGCCATGGGATGATGGGGCTGGATGAGTCAGTTCCTCCAACCCTGCAGTTATCTGTTTATCTCCGATTTTTCACACGCCACTCCGTCTCTTTTCTTCTGAGAGCGTCCCCTGAACTCCAGTTCTACCCCAAACTGAACACTCGAAACAAAAATCATTACCAGAGGCCAGGGCTACATGGGTCTGTGATGACAGAGAGGCCCTCCATCCTATAGCACAGGGACATAAATATCATAGGCACTGAAGCTGGCTCCTTCCTGTCACCCCAGCCCAAAGCAATTGTCCCTGCCACAGCCATTGGGGATGCAATCTGTCATAGATGTCACTTGGCTCCCTGCTCCCATGAGCTAGCTGCTGTCAGCCTTGGTATGTGGGTATGTGAAACATTCTGTCTGATGGACATGTTGGCCTGGGTTGAAAGTAATTCCCATCATCTCAGAACCGGGTGGTCTGTCATAGGGTTGTTTTTCAATTTAATCTGGACTCGGGAAGTCCTTTGGACTGAGAGCTGGTAATTTCCAAGTTTAATAAGCCCATCAGAAATTTCTTTCATAGGAAAATGTGATGCATCGAATTGCCCAGATGTGCACACAGTCCACGATCAGGGGCCTGAGCATCATTTTGCTTTAGACGTAGGATCTCAGAGTTCTGAAGATTCCTGGGGCCTGGACTGGCAGAGGCTTGGTCGCGGCTTGTGGGAAGCCAGACAGAACAGGAAGGCCAGAATATATGTTCTTTGGATGCCTCAAGTGTACGCCTGTGTGTGTACACATGCACGTGTGTGGGTATTTGGCTGTGTGTGTCATGCAAACGTGTATGTGCATATGTGTGTGTATATTCAGGGGACATTTGTGAGCATGCAGTTTTGTGTGTATATGTGACCACTTTTGTATGTGTGCAAATGCCCATGTATTGAAATGTGTGTGAGCATGTATGCATACCTGTGTTTGCACATTTACTTGTGTACGTTGGTTGAGTAGATGATGTGTGCATGTGTGTTTTTGAGGTCTTGCATGTGAGTCCAAGTGGACCCGTACATGTCCACACGGGTACATTGGCCTGAGGAATGGGGCCAGTTTAATGGTAGGAGCATAGACTTTGGAATCAGACAAACATGGGTTCAAATTCTAGCTCTGTAACTTATTCGCTATATTAGCCTGTGAGATGTTCTACCTCCTGGCTCCTCTCTTAAGATGGGGGGATAGCCGGGCGGGGTGGCGCACGCTTGTAATCCCAGTACGTGGGAGGCTGAGACAGGAGGATCGCAGGTTTGCGGCCAGCCTCAGCTACTTAGTGAGGCCCTCTGCAGTTCAGTGAGACCCTGTTTCAAAATAAAGAATAAAAAAATAGGGCTGGGAGTGTAGCTCAGAAGTAGAATGCCCCTGGGTTCAATCCCCAGTACCACCCCCCCAAAAAAAGAGAGAAGGAAAAGATGGGGTGATAACAGCTTCATCATAGAACTAAGGTGAGGATTAAAGACACCACAGATAAGGCTTTGGCCCACAGTCAGTTGTCATCAAGTGGTAAATAATATCATTACTATTACCATCACCATCGTCCTCGCCCTTGTCTCCTTTTATCTTGTTCCCTACCTGGGTGGCATTCATTCTGCCTCCTTTAGAAGCTGCCCAGGGCTGCAAACATTTCAGATTAAAATGCATTGATATGAACTAAAAATCCAGGGAAATGAGTGACCAGACCAACCCCCCTTACCCCCTGTGTCTGGCTGACTCAGGAAATCACAATTTCCCCATCAGTTAACGGACCCAGTTATCATCCTTGCTCGAGGAGCTTCTTTCTATGCTGGTATGTCTTGCAGGGATGAAAGTAATCTAACCTATTTGGGCTACATTCTGCATACCCAAGTCGAGATTAGCTCTGTGGAAAACACGAGAAAAGAATGCATATCCCTGAGCTCAACAGTTTCCCAGTGGAGTGTATTTTTTATAAATCAATATACAAAGAAACAGGCTTATTCAGGTATGACTGACATACAATAAATGGCACACATTTATGGTACATAATTTGATAAGTTCTGACATTAGTATACACCACGTGACCACCTCTTGGTAAGCTCTTCTTTCTGCTCTTTCCACATTAATTGTCTCCCTCTGGCAACCAGTGAAATTACAAATGAAGCTCCTCTGAACATGGGTGTACAACTCTTTGGATATATATTTTCATTTCTTTTGGATATATATACATATATATGAGTATTTGATTTAGTTATTTGGTAGGTGCATGTTTAACTTTTTTTTTTTTTTTGGAGGTGCTAGGGATCGAACTCGGGACTTCACACATGCTAGGCAAGTGCTCCACCACTGAGCCACATCCCAGCCCACATGTTTAACTTCTAATCTTCTCTAAAGTAGTGATACAGTTTTACATCTCCATAGCAGTGGAACGAGTTTCATTTCCTCAGTAACCTCACCAGCGCTTGATGCGGTCATTCTTAATTTTAGCAATTCTGACACCTGTGTTATGATATTTCATTTAATTTGCATTGGCCTAGTGACTAATGATGTTGAGCATTTTTATTTATTTATTTTTGTGTGTGTGTGTGTGTGTGTGTGTGGTACTGGGAATGGATCCCAGGGGCTTTCTACCTCTGAGCTACACTCCCAGTACTATTTTTATTCTTTATTTTGAAACAGGGTCTCACTAAGTTGCAGAGGGCCTCACTAGGTAGCTGAGGCTGGCCACGAATCTGTGATCCTCCTGTCTCAGCCTCCCAAGTACTAGGATTACAAGTGTGCGCCACCATGCCTGGCATGTTGAGCATTTTTCACTTGCTAATTTGCCATTTATCTTTTTCAGCAATTTTTCTATTCAAATCTTTTGCCTATATAAAAAATTGAGTCAGATGTTTTCTTATTATTGGATTTGGGAAATTATTATATCTTCAGGAGACAAATCTTATGTTAAAAATATTTTTCCAATATTTTCTCCCAGTTTGTGGCTTACCTGTGTATTCTCAAGAGCATCTTTTAAAGTGAAGTTTTTCACTTGAGTGGAGTCCAATTTATCATTGTATTTATTTATGGGTCATGCTTTAACATAAAGTCACAAAGATCTTTTCCTGTGTTTTATTCTAGATGGTCCATAGTTTTCTATTTTACATATTGGCCTATTTTCCATTTTGAGTTAATGTTTTTAGTTAGTGTGACTATGGACTGAAATATATATATGCATATATACGCATATATTTCAGTCCACATATTTCCAGACCTTGTGTTGTGTTCATATATATATTTGCATTTGTATACCATTGTTATAGACTCATTGGTTGAAAAGACTATGCTTTCTGCACCAGACTGACTTTGCACCTTATTAAAAAAAAATCAATTGTTCATGTATATGTGGGTCTTTCTGGAGTCTCTAGTCAGTACCACTCATCTATTTATATATCTTCCTGGGGCGCTCACAGGCTTTGAGGTTGATGTGAATCCAGCTCCATCTTGCACTAGCAGGTGAATTTATATGTTACTTCACTTCCCCGAAACTCAGTTTCTCTCCCATAAAATGCAGCTTACAATTCCCCAATTTTCAGCGCTGCTGTGGGGATTAGTGGTCTACTGCTCTTTTAAGGGACTTGACTTTTTTCTTTCTTTCTTTTTCTTATTTTATTTATTTATTTGTTTGTTTGTTTGTTTGTTTGCTTGTTTGTTTTACGTTGTGACCCTTTCATTTACCTCCCAAAATTGCTTGATTGGGTCCCGGACAGCGCCCTCTCGGCGCAGTGAGGGACGCGTGTTCTCCTGGGGAGACACTAGGTGGCGCTGCGAGACCGCCGTGGGACCCATACTCTGGGCCCAGCGTCCTCCCAGTGGGCTCATCTGCAGGAGAGCTCTTCTAGACCTGAAGTGCTGAGCATCTCTCAGACTCACAGAGACAGGCGCCTCCTCCCTTTTCATGCGGCCTCCTGCTGCCCTCTTCCCCAGGGCCCACGGACAGACAGACAGACACTACGGGGTCTGCTTGGGAGAAGCAGAGGGCCACAGCTCCCTCCCACCTGGCACTTGGCAACCCACCTGTGTCCACAGGCCTTTGCCAGGGATCTTCCACTGTGAGTGGGGCGGGAGCACGGGTCAGGAGCCCATCAGAGCTGGAGGCGAGCTCGAACTCCACAAACCCAGGATTTAAAGTTGGAGCCGCTGTGGGAACTGCTCTGACACAGCCTCAAAACGAGGAGAGTGATTCCTACTTACTAAGGTTGCAACAAGGAACGAGTGTGTGTCTGGTGGAAGTGTTCTGTTCGTTGTGAGATGTGGTTATCACACCACTTAACAAATGTGGACAGTCTTGGGAAATGTCCCACAGGGCTGATGTGCAAATGCTGGGGAGGTGGGAGGAGGGTGGGGGACACGAGCCCTGAGCCAGATGGCTAGGATCAAAGGTGCCAGCAGGCACGGTGCCTCAACACGTGACTGGGAAGTGCAGGTGAGTGGGGCCTGGCCCACGTGGCTGGAGGAGATGACAGAGCCAGACCCCACATGCAGAATCTGAACCCAGCCCTCAAGGAACGTCTATGGATTCTCAGTCTCAACTCAAGAAGGGGCAGCCCTGGAGAGATCCCTGTAGCAGGAACAGCAAGAATGGCAACCTGGTGCAATCATTGTGCATTTCACCCTGGTTTTTGTTTGCTTGTTTGTGGGTTTTTTGTTTTGTTTTGTTTTTCTTTTTCTTTTTGTTTTGTTTTGTTTGCTACTGGGGATTGAACCCAGGGACTTTCTACTTCCAAACTACACTCCCAGCCTCCTTCCTGCCCCTCCACCCTTTTAAACAGGGCTCACTAAGCTGCTGAGAGCCTAAGTTGCTGGGGCTGGCCTTGAACCTGTGATCCTCCTATCTCAGCCTCCCAAGTACTGGGATTACAGGTGTGCACCACCATGCCTGGCTTCACCCTGTTTGTCCTTCCTTCCTTCCTTCTTTCCTTCCTTCCTTCCTTCCTTCCTTCCTTCCTTCTTTCCTTCCTTGTTTCCTTGTTTCCTTCCTTCCTTTCTTTCTTTTTTTCTTGGTACTGGGGATGGAACCCAGGGGCATTCTACCTCTAAGCTACCTCTCCAGCCCTTTTTATTTTTTACTTTGAAACAGGATCTCACTAAGTCACTAAGGCTGGCCTCGAACCTGCGATCCTCCTGTCTCAGCCTCCCAAGTACTAGGATTATAGGTGTGCACCATCGCGCCTGGCCTTCACCCTGTTCCTGATTGTGACTTTAGAGAGGCTGTTCCTCCTCTCGTGTTTCCTGATCATTGACATGGGTTTGAGGGCTGAGGCAGGCTTGTTCTTCCGTCTCTGGAGGACAGGACTGGCCGGGCGCAGCAGGCAGCACTTGACGGATGACCCCGTGCTGATTACACCTGCACTGACACCACAGTGTCCCCAAGTCTTCACCTCCTGCTTCCCTGAGAGTCGGGAAGCCTAGACCAAGGCCTTCCTGAGCGGTCTGAGAGAGAAGCTGGTTACGGAATCCCTGGCAGCCCCTTGCCCCAACATACACACATATGCACGCATGCACGCATGCACACATGCACACACTTGGGGGCGTGACATATGTGGTAGACAAAGAAAGTCATGCAAAACCACAGGGCCATATGCTGTGCCCATGCGCCAGGTTTCAGCTCCTGTGCCACTCACAGGAAGGAAACCGTGCCGCGGCCTGCCTGCTCTCCTCCCACGCAGTGCGGCAGGACCAGCCTCGGGGTCCCCTCCACCCCCTTAGCAACCTTATCACCGATCCCTGGATCTGTCACCCGGGAGACCATGGTTGGTGGCCAGAGGTCTCCGGCAGCGGGCTCTTCTGTTGGGGTGTAAAGGAGGCACCTGTAGTTGTTCTCTGCCTGCAGCTGATCATCTCCCTGAAATGCCTGCATCCGCAGTGGCCATCGCTCTTGGTGTCTCTGGATGAGACAGCCCTTAAATGTAGCTCTGAACCGCAGCCTCAGAGGGACTGCAGAAGAAGGGCAAGACATCGGGAGAAACTGGGCAGGCCCGAAGTTTTCTGTGGGGACTATGCCCTTGGAGGAGGGTTGGTATCTTGGTTTATTTCCACATATTCTGATCCTTTCTCCTCCAGGATGAAGGCTGAAACCTGGCCTCTGCTCTGGCTTAGCAATATTTATGCTCTGAGATCCCCAGAGAAATTTCACATGTGACATGATTTTTCTCCTCCCTATGGTGGTCTGGCAAGACCCTGGAGCCTGGAAAGAGGCCGAGAAGCCAGCCCCCTTCTGTGTCCCCTGAACAGCCCCCCAAAGCGCTTTGTGCTTCAGTTTTTCCATCTGCAATATGGGGACAGCAGTATACAGCAGCATTTCAGGGTCTCCCTGAGACAGATGGCAAAGTATTTGGAAGGCGGCAACGTACCATTCAGGGAAGGTGGTATTTTCTCCCCAGTGGAAAAAGAAGCAATAGATTCTTGCTACTTACAAGGAAAACCTCAGCCCCCAAAGCCAAGTGAGCTCTAGACATGAAACCAAAAAGCAAACCTGGAGGCTTGCGGCTGGGATTCTTGGCAAGGAGGCCTTTGAAGTGAGACCTCTCCCTCCTCCAATGGCGCTGGCAGCTCCCCCAGCCCTGCCCGCCTGATGAAAGGGAAGCCGGGCTCTGTTGTGGTTTAACACATGCCCCAGATGTCGGGTTGCAACTCTGTTCAGCAATTAGCTCTCAGAGGTGGCAGCTGTGTGAAGTGGGAAAGGTCAAGGCGTGGACCAGAGTGCCCAGGTGCCAGCACCGGCCATGCCCCACTCTAGCCGAGCACTGTCGGGGGAGCTACTGGGCTTCTCCCATCAAATGGGGACGGTCCCAGCACAGGCCTCCTTCTCCGGGGTGCTAGATTTAGCAAAGAAATATACGGCATGCCCATATAAATTTAAATTTCCGATAACAAATAATCTTTCAAGACAAGTCTAGCCCATGTATTATTTGGGATATATTATACTAAAAATACCATTCAATGTTTGTCTGGAACTTGAATTCAACTGGCCGTCCTGTATCTTACCTGGCCATCCTACTCCTTCCGGAGACTGCTGGAGGAGCCACCTGGGTGAAGGGGCTTCCAAACTGCAAAGTGCTTTGAAAGTATAAGTTGGGAGGGATTCTGAAAAGATGGGGGGGGGGACGGTCAGTAACTATAACAACCAAGAGGGCTTATCACTTTGGGCCTCCTAAGCAACCCCTTTCATCTCTACCCCACTCCAGGGAATCGCTTCCTTTCTAAAGGGCTCCCCGCTCTTCCCACCCCTGCTCCCCTCCGGCTATTGTGCAGCTCCCATGCTGCCCTTCCCTGGGGTCCTGGAGAGATGCCGTGGGTCTCTGTCCTCTCCCCAGTCTTCGCTCCCGCTGACGTAACAAAATACCAGAAATTGGGTGTCTTAACAAAAATGTGCTTTCTCTTAGTCTGGAGACTCGCAGACGGCACCTTCTCACTGGGTCCTCACGTGGCCTTTCCTGCTGGAGAGAGACAGAGCGCTCCCTTCCTCTTCTTATAAGGCCACCGGTCTCTGATTAGGGCCCCGCCCCGTGACCTCACTTACCCTCAGTGACCTCCTTAGACCCCCATCTCCACTGGCAGTGGGGGTTAAGGCTTCAGCATAGGAATTTTGAGCGGACACGACTCAGTCCATAGCACCCCCCCTTGTCAACGTGGCTTGGACCTGTTGGGACTGTGGCCCTCAGGGGCAGTGTGGGGCAGTGGGAAGCTCATGGGTCTGCTTAGCAGCCTGGCTGGATGTGCTCTGTGGAGGAGCGGGGACCTCGGAAGGATTGATGCTCATCTGAGAGCCTTGGGCATCTGAGAGCCTCGGGTCCTCGCCTGTGGCCTAGGACGGTGCCAGCCCTGTCTCAAAAGGACAGTGAGGTGACTCTAATAAAGCCCGGACGTGGTACCTGCACCCAGTGGGTGCTGAGCAGGGACACCTGTCAGCTCCCACTGCCACCCTCTCACCTGCCCTCTGCCATGCCAGGTGGCCCTCCGAGGTGGAAGGCTGGCCCTCCTGCGGCCTCCCCTGTTTATCTCCACTGCTCTCGGCATTCAAGGCTACTAGTCTTGCCAGCTCTTGCCCCCACTAACTCCTGGGGGCCCATCTGCCTTCCCTTCCCCAAACCTCGCTGGAAATGCTATCTTACAATGGGAAGTTGGTCATGGTCCCGGTTCTCAAAATGCAGCAGAGAAACAGACAAGCTCACACCTCCAGTCCACTCCCTCCCGGTCCTCAGCCAAGGCCCCCAGAGATCTGGCTGCCTCAGTGAGGCAGGACGAGTGCTGAGGTAGGCTCTCTGCTGCCTCCCCACTGGGACCTGGGTTAGTCTGCTTTTCCATTGCTGTGACCAAAATACCCAACGAGCACAACTTAGAGGAGGAAAGGTTTGTTTGGCTCACAGTCTTAGAGGTTCAGTCCATAGTTGGCTGGCTCCACGGCAGAAACCACGGCAGCAAGGTGTGGTGGAGGGACGCCGCGCTCACATCGTGGAAGGCAGCTGGAAACAGAGAAAGACAGGAAGTGACCAGGGACAGATATAGTCCCCAAGGCCACACCCCCAGTGAACTACCTCCTCCAGCCACATCCTACCTGCTAAGTCACCACCCAGTTAATCCATTCAAATGATTCATCCTTCTGTGGATTTATCTACTGATGAAATCAGAGCCCTGATTCGATGATTTCAGCTTTGAATACTGCTGTGCTGGGGGCGTGCTTTCAACACAGGAGCCTTTTGGGGAAGCCTTTTGGGAGGGACTCCCAACCCAAGCCATAACAGACCCCAGTGGCATTCAGGACAAAGCGTGTTTGGGGATGGAAGTGGGGAAAGAACAATGAGGAGCAGGGGACGCACTCTGGGGTTTTGGGGTTTTGTTCTCTCAGCCCAAGGAGAAATCAGGTGAGTGTCCTACTGGGAAGGACATAAGTTAAGAAACAGGAACCTCTGCCCTGCCTCCCAGGAGCCCCGGGCTCACCCCTTAGCCCTGCAGGGCTGCAATTTTTCCTCTTGTCACAAGGAGAGACTAGCCTAGGCATGGACCACCTCCCAGAATCATTCATTCATTCATTCATTCATTCATGCACCACTCAGTCTTCTGCTGAGATTGGGGCGCACAGAGGGGAAGGACACACCGTGGGGTTCCCCGGCCAGAGGGAGAGAGAGAGATGAGGCAGCCGCAATGCAATGGAGACAGTTGGGACAGAGGGAGGCTTGAAAAGGGGTGTGAAGAATGATAGAAAATGTATACAGGCATCATTGACAAAAATTTACAAGTTGTCCATCTCGAGTGTTGGTAAGATGTGGTGCAACAGGAATGTCACATCCTGCCACTGAGAGGCCAGTTTAGTACAACGCCTCAAAATAAATGAAAATAAATAAAACACTGGGGATGTTCATTCCATGGGCCCAAAAACTCCACCTCTATGTATGCACTCTAGAGAAACACAGCCACATGTGTACCCAGAGAACCACTCTGGAACACTGCTAGAGCATTGCTTTCAAGAGCCCCAAACTGAGCTGGGCGTGGTGGCGCACACTTGTAATCCTAGTACTTGGGAGGCTGAGACCAGAGGATCCGGGTTCGCGGCCAACCTCAGCTACTTAGTGAGGCCCTCCGCAACTTCGTGAGACCCAGTTTCAAAATAAAGTATAAAAAATACGGCCGGGGGTGCAGCTCGGAGGTAGAACGCCCCAGGGTTCAATCCCCAGTACCGCAAAAAAAAAAAGCCCCAAACTGGAAGCAGTCCCCCACCCAGGGCCACCAGTGCTAGAAGGAGAATGAATCGCGGTGGCACGTCCCCACAGCAGAACGCTAACCAGCAACGAAAGTGAAACCAGGGCAGCTTCGTGCAATTATAGGGATGAATCTCACAAACACAGCATTGAGCAAAAGAAGCCAGATGCAAGAGTACATATTGGATGACTCCATTTTTATGAGGCTTTAGAACATGCACAGTAAAACTATGTTGCTTCCGGATGCACACGTGTGGGTTAAAAATCTGACAGTCAAAGCTGGGACTGTCATCAAGTCAGCACAGTAGCTCACTTCTATCTAGTGGATCCCTCTGAGCAGAGGTTCTCTTGCCTCCCCAACCCCCCATCAGGGTGTCTTGAAGGTTTCCCAAAGGCTCATGTGTTAACTGCTCTTCAGCACCAGCCTTTGGTACGATTGGAAGGCAGCAGAACCTGTAGCCTAGGGGGAGGAAGTTAGGCCATTGGGGGCATGCCCTTGAAAGACATATTGGGCCCCCAGCCCCTGCCTCTCTCTTTCTTTGCTTCCTGGTTGCCATGAGGTGAGCAACCTCCTTTGCCACACACTCCACCATGATGTCCTGTGCAGCCACAGGCCCAAAGAAACAAGACGGAATGACCAGGTTCTGAAACTATGAAACAAAATAAACCTTTTTTCCTTATAAGTTGATTTTCTCAGGTATTTTGTCACAACAACAGAATGCTGACTGACACACAGAGGATATTTGAAAATGTTTGGAGGTGTATTTTATTGTGACAACCTGGGGCAGGGGCCATCCTAAGCCCCCTAGGAGCATCGCCTTTTTCTCCGAGATCAGGTATCTCAACATCAGCACTAGGGCATTTTGGGAAGAATAGCTCTTTAGCGTGTGGGGGTGGGGAGGACTGTCTCATGCATTATAAGATGTTCAGCAGTATCTCTGGCCAATGGCAGTGTGGCCTTGTCCAAATTACTTGATCTTGTTGAGATCCAATTCCACTGGCTATAAAAACCAATGTCCATCTCAAAATGTTAGCATGAGGAAAAGATGAGATAATGTGTGTAAAACAGCCATCCTGGCATCCAGGGCACAGCGGTGTCTACTAAATAGTAGCCATGACCGTGGGCGTCATAGGAACCTCACAGCAGTGGGAACCACCCCCACCACAGGGAGTTATGCAGTGGGCAGTGGCTGCGGTGGCTGTTCGCCCTGCCCCGTGTCACCAGAACTGCTTCAGGCCTCTTGTGTTCTTTCCATCTAGGTCCTTGCTAATGTCTCTTAGTATTGATTAACTTAAGAGTTAGGGTGCCAAGGTAAGGAATTTGAGTCCAGACTTGGGCCAAGACTCTATAAGAGGACAAGCGTGCCCTCAGGCACAGGCATTGGGTGAGAATCAACACACTAAACGCAGGGCTCCTCAGGCTTGCTCCCACCAATGCCATCCATACCCTGATTCTTCTACCAGGGTCCGAGTCTCTGTTTTGATCCACCAAACAGACCAGGTGCTGCATGGGTCAGCGTCCCAGCAGGCAAGAGATGGCACACTCGGGCAGGGTAGTTTGAAGGAGGTCTCAACAGTAGACCAGTCTAGCAGTGTACACAAGATGTGGGGAAGTGTCAGGGACATATTCTGAGAGGTTGGAGGGCGGAAGGGCCACCAGAACCTGGAAGGGAGTGGTCCAGACAGGACTGCCTGGAGGGGCTGTGACTTCAGGCAGGGTGGCCTGCAGCACCTTGAAGGAGGGCTAGAGCAGTGAGCATCCCACCACCTTCTTCCTGCTCTCGGAGCTTCTGCTGGCGCCTTGCTTAAGTCCATCCAAACAGGAAGACAGTGGGCAGGGGACTGACATGCCGTCCATTCTGGTCAGACTCCTGGAGGCAAGTGTGATGGGCGGAGGGAAAGGTGCAAGCAGAATGGCTTGGACAGGCTCTGTTTGGAGACTGTCTCTGGTGAGGGGTCCCTGCCTGGTATGGGGGTCTCATGAAGACTCAGCTTTATGTCAGAGTGATGATGATGATGATGATGACGACGATGACAATTGTACTAGGGGTTGAACTCAGGGGCATTCTCCCTCCAAGCTACACCCCCAGACCTTTTCATTTTCTATTTGTGAAACAAGATTTTGCTAAGTTGCTGAGGCTGGCCTCAAACCTGCAATCCTCCTGTCTCAGCCTCCCTAGTACTGAGATTATAGGCATGCACCACCGTGCCTGGAGAGAGTGCTATTTTTGAAATCAACTTTATTGAGGTATGGTTGACACACAATAAAATGCATCCCTGGTTTAAGGGTACATTTTGGTGAGTCTTGGCAAAGGTACACACCCATACACCCATCTAAACTGTGCCCCTCCCAGCCACAGTCACGCCAGCCCTGGCGCTAAGAAGCTGCTGTCCTACTTTCTACCATTGTATATCCTGTTTGTCTTTTCTAGAGACTCCTTGTAGCTGGAACAATACAGCATGTTCTGGTTTGTGCCTGGTTTCTCTCGCCCTGAATGATTTTGAGCTCCCTGTTTTCTAATGTGGCTGTATTTTTTTGTGACCCACCAGTGAAGTATGAGAGTTCCAGTTGCTCCACATTTTCACTCAACATCTGGTATCGTCAGTCCTTTTAAAGCTATCCATTCTAGTGGGTAATGGAGCAACAGTAGGCGGAGTACCTTTTTTTTGTAGTTATGACTGGCCTTTTTGTTTCTTAACCGTGCATATTGAAAAGCAGAATTTATTTTATTTTTTATTTCTCATTAAGGCCCTCCTTAAACGTGACAACCAGGTGTGTAACAAAGGCTAATTTTCCTCGACCCAAGGCTCTTTCTTTCATCCTGTCAGTTCTTGAGGGGGGGGCCTGGCCTGGGAAACTGCCTCCATGTCAGATGCGAGGAGCCCAGAGAGAGAGAGCACCTGCTTCTTCCTTCGGCTTGAAGCGAACACGAGGGTCTGCTCCGGGGGCTCAAGAACAGGACTCTGTTGAAGCCGCTGAATCTTTACCCCAATTGAGTCCTTCAGGCTGGGGCCACACAATGCCCTCCGCGGACTTCTCCTAGCTGAGTCCTTGTGGTCAACTGTGGAGTAGAGTCCTTGTCCCATTTGATGGGTGAGGAATCTGAGATGTGAACGGTCCGGTCCATCAAGTGAGAGAAAACATCTCCTTGACAGAGCAAATTCCTTAGAAGCCACCATTAACTGGGAATTGCAGAACTGGAAAGGCAAAAGGGAGGCAGAGACACAGCAAAGGGGCTGGCAGCAGGAATACATAGAGAGCTCTGGCAAGTCAATGATAAGAGAGCAACCCACAGTTTTAAAATCGGCAAATTGAGTAGACACTTCAAGGAAAACACAGGAATGGCCAATGAGCGTATGAAAAGGTGCTCGAGATCAGTAATCCCCCCAGGGCTGTGGCAGCGAAGGTGAGAGTTTAGGTTACGAAGGTGTGGACACTTGGAGCAGGCACTCACGAAGTGGAGACCAGACTCAGAGGGGAGGTCTCTGAGGGTGCCATGGTGTCACGGTTTGGATATTGAATGTCCCAGGAAAACTCATGTGTCGGCAATGCAGTAATGTGCAGAGGTAAAATAATCGAATCAGGGTTCTAACCTCATCAGTGGAAAAAACCATTGATGGACTAATAATTTGAATGACTTTGCTGGATGGTAGCTATAGGCAGGTAAGGCATGGCTGGAGGTAGGCAGGCCACGGGGGTGTGACCTCAGGGATTATGGTTCCTGGTCTCTGTCTCTATGTCTCTGTCTCTGTCTCTTTCTGCTTCCCAGCTGCCCAGCTTCCTCTGCCACGCCCTGCCACCATGATAATTCTACCTTGGAGCCTGCTGACTATGGACCAAACCTTTGAAACCATGAGCCGAAGTCAACCTTTCCTCCTCTAAGTTGTTCTTGTCAGGTATTTCCCTCACAGCAATGAAAAGCCGATTAACGCAGCAGAGCTGGCTCTGGAGTCTGCAGAACTAGCTGCTGCCATTTCCGGGGCGGGGCTGACAGGAACAGGAAGCAGAGGTGGAGGAGCAGGTCCCTCCCTCATCCAACCTTACAGGCTCCACCTGGAGCCCCCTCCTGGCGCCCCCTCCTGGCGGAGCCTAATGGGGTTGGTGTAATTCACCCTTGCAGGTGTAAATGTGGTTTGCAGAGTTCCAGAGCACCACAGCGCAGTATAGGAGAGCAGGTTTGGCATGGAGATTCAAGAGCTTAATAAGCAGCTCACAGGTGAGGCCACCGGCCCAGGTGCTACTGCTGGGAGGTGATGGGGTCTCACCCAGGAGCACAGAGCTCTGATGTCAAGGCCCATCTGGGGGCTGACAGGAAACACATGGCCCGTGCCAGCCCAGAGGCCAGGCCAGAGCCTGAGAAGTCTGAGGTGTGGGGCGCTGAGCAGGGGTAGAGGTCTGGGCAGAAAGACCACAGTGGGTACCAGGGACACACTGTAGGTCCTAAAGCAGTGCCGGGGTTGCCAAGTGGGTGCAGTTACGGGTCCAGCGTGCATGGTCAGCAGTAGGAGCTCCCACTTGTATATTCTGCCGCTCCCCTTCCGATCATGTTGACTGGAGTTCCCAGGCCCAGGTCCACAGACGGGCTTGCCTGACCCCGTTCACCGCCTCTCCTCTCCAAGCCGTGGTATGCACGGCGATTAGGGCTACTGGCTTCGGGCCCAAACAGCTGTGGGTTCAAATCCTAACTCAGCGACAATCTAGCTGTGTGAAGCTGTGCAACGTGCTCAAGCTCTCTGTACTCTGTTGTGTTATTTGTCAAACCAGGTTGTGGCCAGTACGCCCACCCCCAGAAGCTTCTTTAGGAAGATGGATGAGGCCAGGCCGGGCATGGCGCAGGTATAAGCCGTGCTCAAACAAGGGAGCTCTTGTAATTAGAGCTAGCTTCTGATTTATCTGCAAGGGTCTCTGCTCTCCACCCATCTCCTTGACATAAGCATCTACGCTTCCCAATTTCCCACCCTAACCCTGCAGGGGATAGTGCCCCTCATCTGCGGCCCCACCCCGTCCTGCCCTAACAGTCAGGGCACTGGACTCTGATTCCTTGACCCAGCTTAAACTATGATTTTTTTTTTTTCTGGTACTAGGGATTGAACCCTGGGGCATTCTACCACCAAACCACACTCCTGCCTTTTTATTTTTTTATTTTGGAACAGGGTCTTGCTAAATTGCTAAGGGTCTCACTAAATTTCTGAGGCTGGCCTCAAACCTGTGATCCTCCTGTTTCACCCTCCCAAGTACTGGAATTACAGGCATGCACCACCATGCCTGATTTATTTTTTGTTTTCAAACAGGGTCTCACTAAGTTGCTGAGGGTCTTGCTAAATTGCTGAGGCTGGCTTCTAACCTGCAATCCTCCTGTCTCAGCCTCCCAAGTACTGGGATTACAGACGTGCACCACCACACCTGGCTAATTTTTTATTTTGCAACAGGGTCTCTCTAAGTTGCTGAGGCATTTCGCTAAATTGCTGAGGCTGGCTTCGAACCTGTGATCCTCCTGTCTCAGCCTCCCAAGTACAGGGATTACAGGTGTGCACCACCATGCCCAGCTATATGATCTGGCTTTGAAAAGAGGCGTCATTGACCCTGTCACAATGCCGTCAGCACTGGGCCCATCCACAGCTCGGGGACAGGCCCCTGGCTGTGGTAGCAGCCTGTCTGCTGAGAGTCCCAGCTGGCTCTGTGTTCTCGTCCGGCCTCCCTGGGCAGTGGGATGCCCACCTCCTCTGCTTTGATCAAGACAGGGGGGTGCTTGGCGGTCGGTTTGGGACCATCTCTGTGATGTATTTTGACAGCCTTCGCCAAGCATATGCTTCAAATCCTAATGAGAAAAGGTCTTTTTTAAGTGGAAAGGGAGCCCACAGCAGCCTTCAAAGGGCTTTCTGGACAAACAAGGGTGTACGAAGAAGACCCCTGGCTCTGTGTCACCCTGTCGCCCCAGGGAATGAGTTCACCACCACCTAAGACAGACAACTCCTGGCCTGTCCTTCAATCCAAACAGGTGACAGTGGGGTTGAGCAGGGTCTAGCTCAGTCTCGCTTCCACAGGGCTCAACCTCCTGAAACCTTTCCTGGGTCCTCTCGTGCCCTGACTCCCGCCCGTCCCTCTAAACTGGTCCACCTCGGTATCCATCCTCCACCGCCTTCAGCAGACTCCATATTCCTTCTAATGGCTTCAGAAGGTCTTAGATCCTTTGTAACTGACTCACCTGGAAAAACTTAATGAGATTTTTGACTCGGTTCTCATGAAAAATAAATGGCATCCAGCCATGAGGACTTAGAGTGTAGACAGAATGCTGCAAATAAGATTTCACCCTTTGGTTCTCCTCTTGCTGTAGCTCCCCCATCCCTGCCGGCGCAAACGTGTCACCTAGACACAGCCCCAGCCCTGGGGTCACCGCTCTCGGGCTGACAGCAGGGTCAGCCCTTCTCGCTCCGAGAAGGACGGCTCCTCCAGGAAGGCAGAGACGAGCTTCACTGAGCTGGCGTGTCCTTCTGTGTTTAATTTTCCCATAAGTCAGCTCTGATTATGGGGATGGCCTCATGTTTCATGTATCGAGAGCCGAGTTCTGCAGAGCACCTTGCGGGGGTGGGGGAGCCCCCGGCCGGCAGGCGGGGGCAGAGGGGCGGCTGCTCACCAGGTCACCTCCAGCGCACACGTCTGCTACCTATCAGGACTCATTGGAGGAACGACCCTCCGGACGCTGAGCTCATCTGACAGCCTCCTCGTAATGAGACCCAGGGCTGCTCCCAGGCCACGGAGGGGGACTGGGTGGAGAGCGACCCCCTGCCCACCCAGAGAAGCACCTCCGAAGTAAATTTTAAAAATGTCCTCTGTTGAATCTGCTTTGCTGTGTGAAATGGTGGATGGATCCCGGGCACTTCTGAGAAGTAGATCCACCCTGGACCCTTGTTCTCAGGTCCAGGTAAAGACAGGTGTTTTAGACATTTCCTTATGATGCCTGGCATTTCCATTGCAGGATCACTGCCAACGGCCTCAGGCAGGTGCAATTGGAGGCAAGTTTGGTTTTCACCTCTGAGAACTTGCTGTTCCCCTGGGGACGCGGGATGGGGCCTGTGGAACCAGAGTGTCAGAATACGCCATAAAAAGTGGCAGTTTGGGGCTGAAAGCATAAATTGGGTTCTCATTCCCCTGCTGAAGATGCTCCATGGTGTCGTGTACCCCTTGAAACAAAAATCTAACATACTCCCATCCCTGACTGGTGGAGTCCAGCCAAAGTGGTTTGCTGTTGTTCTTCAAATGCGGTCTATCACCCCCGAGAGCTCTGTGGTCTTGCTCTTCCTGCCCCTAGCTCCTTGCATGGCTGCCCAGCTCCCCACTGAAGGTTCAGTCCAAGCGCCATCTGCTCAGGGAGCCCTTCCTGGACCATTCCGTCTTACTGGGGCTGCCTCCCAGGCACTCCCAATACCACCACGTCCCTCTCGGCCTTTACTATGATCTGATGCTTTTCCCAATTGTTGATTGATCAATTGCTTTTGTGCATGCTTCCCAATACAACACAACTCCACAAAAGCAGGAACCGTGTTTCTCCTGTTCTCCCCTGTATCCTAGAATTACAGATGTTTGATGAGCCTCACAGAGGAGATCCTTTGTGAAATATGTAATAGAATTTATCCAGAAGAACTAAAGTCAGCATAGTCTAGTGGTACATGCATACCCACGTTTAGAGCAGCACAATTCACAATAGCCAAGTTACGGAGCCAACATAGGTGTCCATTAACAGATGAATGGTGTTCCGGTCAGCATTCTTGTAGTTCTAATCTAAAAGACTGACCACATAACTTAGAGGAAAGAAGATTTATTTTCTTATGGTTTTGGGTTCAGACCATATGAGGCTGGGGACCGCAGATCTCAGGGCATGGTGGCAAGAGGCAGAGAAAGGAAGAGCGCATGGGCTGTGCTCCTCACATCATGGAGGCTGGAAGCAAGAGAGAGAGAGAGCAGAGGCAGAAGGAACCATTTATATAATCCCCAAGGCTGCACCTCCAGGGACCCACCTCCAGCCACACCCTACTGTCCTGGGTCACCACCCAGATAAATCCATTACAATGGTTTTATCCACTGCTGGGATTACAATCCTCATGACTCAATTACATCAGCTCCAAACATTAGTAAATGAGCTCTGTAGGGGATACTTTATATCTAACTATAACAAGTGGATAAAGAAAATGTGGTGTTATATATACAGTGGAGTTTTACTCAGTCATAAAGAAAATCAAAATTGTGTCATTTGCAGGAAAATGGATGGAAGTAGAGAACATCAGTTCTCCAGTTAAGTGAGATCAGCCAGACTCAGGGAATCAAGGGTTGTATGTTTAGGTGGAAGCTAAAGATAAGGAAAGGGACCTCATGGAAACAGAAGAGACCCCAGCAGAGTAGAGAAGGGGGACCAGAGGAGGGGGAGGCAGGAAAGGGGAGGCGCTGGGGAACGGAGTAGAGCAATTTATGCTGTGTGCATGTATGAATACATCACAATGAGTCCCACTATTATGTACAATTATAACACACCAATTGAAGTTTTTAAAAATAAAATAAAACATGTAGCCGAGGAATGGGAGCTCAGCACCTGCTTCAAAGAGCTCCCAGAAGCCCACGTTCGTGATAAGATAACCACCTCAGCTCCACACCTGCTGGCAGATGGCAAGAACCCTTGGCTCCTTTTTAAGCAAAATAATAGGATTATTGGGAAGATGAAGTGTGTGGATTTCCCATGGAGGATCAAGTGTGAAGCACAGTAAGGGTCCCAAATCTGTAATTTCCACCACCATCACCACCATCACCACCATCACCACCATCACCACCCCCACCATCAGCATCACCTGCACTGCAGCTCAGCCGTGACCCACGGTGGGCCTTCTTTGCTGTCTCCTCTTAGATTTGGCCACACGAGGCTTCTTGCCCTGGCTCCTTTTCCTTGCCTTGTCCCACTCAAACCATCAGCATACAGCGTTGGTTTCCTGACTCAAAGTCACTCTAAACTTTCTCCCTCCTCGTAGAGCCTTGATTCAATGATTTTAGGGAAGGTGGGCCCAGAACTCGGTCCAGAAAGTGGGCATATAAATCATCCCTGGCCAAGCTTCTGTACCCAGAAAAGAGAGGCCCATGAGCCTGACTTGAATACAGTTGTATGAAAATACAATGTCTGGAGTTGTGGCAGTCATTGTGTGACCATGAGGCTACAGGAATGGAGACAAAAAAAAAAAAAACGCTGCCATGCTGAGGGTAAGAAATAGACAGCTGGGAAGAATCTTAGTCCTGGATGTCATCCGTGAGTCACTAAACTGACTTTGGATCCAGGCGTCTTCAGTCTTCCTGTTAAATACCTAGATGATCTAAATCGCCCTTAGTTATTTGCAGCCCAAAGCTAAGATAACAGACATGGCTTCAGACTGTCCACAAAGCTTGGACCTGGCTCTCCTTGTAGCAATCTGTACTCCAGCCAACCATGTCCCCTCCCTGCAGGACACCAGCTAAGCTGAGCCTGCTGGAGAAGCCACCCTGTCCCCACCCCGCTTTCCTCCTGTGGAAGATGGACAGTACACGGTGCTGCCCCTACAGTGCGTGGGAAGTGGAATGGGAGAATGAGGGAGGAGTCAGGTTGAACTGTCTTAAAAGAGCTCCTGTTCCTGGGTATTTAAACTAATGGTCCAGAGAGACCGAAGGTAGAACAACTGCACACGGGAGACGCGGTACCCTTGGCACAGACTAATGGCCAATCCTGAGACTAATTTTGTTTCATGGCCAACAGTTTAACACATTACACACTGGACTACGCCCCCAAAATGAAGCTTTGCTTTATTTCCTGTAATATATATCCTATCAGGATGGTGGAAGGAAGCATGGAGCCATGGCGTTTAACAATGTTAAGAATCCCTACCGTCTGTCTTTCAAGCACATATTCCGTCTTTCTCCCCTTCCCTCCTGATCTTCCCAAGACGGCTTCTAGGAGTGGAGGGAGGATTGTCCTCCTTGGGTGGAAGGAGGGGCCTCGGGAAGGTGAGGGGAAGCCCTGGAGCTGTTCTCTGGACCCCTCCTGATGTTCCTGACCCTGACGAAGCCCAGGGTGGAGGGGCAGTCAGTGCCCATGAGGCCCCACTGGCTGACCCACTTGCTCCCGTCCTCAGCGAGGCCCAGCCTCCCCCATTCAGGGCCACCTCAGCCTTCACCTACAGCAGGGCAGCTCCGTACCTCTCGCAGGAGCTGTGGCTGACTCCAGATTCCTGCCGAGGAGCCAAAGGAGATGCGCGCACACGCATGTGTGTGCGTGCGTGTGTGTGTGTGTGTGTGTGTGTGTGTGTGTGTATGTGTGTGTAGAAGGGTCCTGGTCCTTCCATGGCTGACTGTCTTTTGGGCAGTGGCATCCTGTTGGATGTGATGCTTCTCCAAGAAGGCTCAGTCTACCTCCCAGAAAGTGTGACTAAGCCCTGAAGTCAGACTTGCCCCCTGACTTACCTGTGTCATCACCGCCTTCCTCCTCCTCGTCCTCCTCCTTGTCCTCCTCTTCTCCTCCTTCTCCTTCTCCTTCTCCTTCTCCTTCTCCTTCTCCTTCTCCTCCTCCTCCTCCTCCTTCTTCTGACATTCTACCTCCAAGCAGTACACCCAACCCTTTAAAAATATTTTTTTATTATTTTGAAACAGGGCCTCACTAAGTCGCTGAGGCTGGCCTTGAATCTGAGGTACTCCTGTCTCAAGCACTGGGATTACAGGCATGTGCCACTACATGCCTGTAAAAAAAATAATAATAATGACAGTAATATTTTTTTGCTATGGGGGATTGAACCCAGGGACATTCTATTTCAGAGCTATATCCCCAGCCCTTTTAATTAATTATTTTTTTTGAAACAGGGTCTCACTAAGTTGCTAAGTATCTCGCTAAGTTGCTGAGGCTGGCATCGAACTTGCGATCCTCCTGTCTCAGCCTCCCAAATACTGGGATTACAGGTGGCTAGTTACCTGTGTCTTCTTGCACCACTTCTCTCTTGGGTTTTCTGTTTTTCTTTTTTGGGGGGAGGAGGGTGGGGAGGTCTGCGGGGAGGCTGGATTGCACAGTCCCACCATTTCCCCTGCCTTCCTCATCTCCCCAGCACTGAACACGTTTTCCTCCCTGGCAGCCTGATGGGGTCCTGCAGGCACTTCCTTCCCCCTGCCCCTGGGGTGTCTGTCTTCCAGGCTCCCCCCTCACCCCCAGCACTAACCCCTGTGGCTTTGCCTCAGTGGCAGGTGGGATTCCGGAGAAAAAAAGGCAGCTTGCCCCTGCTGGAGCACACATTGAGAGGCATTTAACAATAGAACCCCAGGCCGCTCACGTGTGCACACTCTTCAGGGACTCTCAGCTCTGCAAAGCCTGCTGTCTCCCAATAGTGAGAGAGACGTAGGCCCTCGTTGGCCAGAGCCACTGGGCACCCCGCCAGCTTGGACCCTTGGCAGCCCCCAGGTCCATTCTGCAGTTCCCCAATGTCTAGGATGCAGGCCTGTCCCTTCATCCTGAGTACGGAGGACTCCTCTGTGACCCTCTAAAATTTGTCCCCTGGGCTTGAGGGTGGTTGAGCGGGCTTTCAGCTGTAGTCACTAGAACACAGACCCATGCTTGTCCTGATCTGTGTTTCCGTATTCATCAATCTGCTGTGTGGCCTTGGCAAGCCTCACAACCTCTCTGGGACAGTGTCCCCACTCGTAAAATAAAGGTCAGAGTCTGTCCCTAACAAGGGTCTGAGGCTTACGCTTTCATAAGAAGCTTGTCCTTGTCTCCTTCGAGTGCACATGGGGATGGGGTTGTGCCAGGCTTCCTGGTGGCCATTATCAAGTACATCATGAAGGAAAGTGTCCACCTCCCAGAGGCCTCCTCCATCCCGCGGCCTCCAGTCTCTTCCTAGTCCTACCGGGACTCTAGTGTTTGCCTCTTTCTTGTTCCCTGGGGACACACCTGTTCAGTCCATCCCTTTAAGACCTCCCACCTCATCTCCCTGCTCTTGTCCCCCACACTCCCCTCCAACACACAAACACACACACACACACACAAAGCTACAATCACACACGTGCAGCTACATATAACCACATACTCACCCATGCACAGGCTGACCTTCCAGAAACCCAGGTCTGAGCATACCCAAACACTTTAAATAAACAGGGAAAAAATAGGTTTAAACAGCTCTAGGGGGTGAAGCAGCTAGTCGCCTCCCACCTGGGAAATTAGGATTAACTAGACAGAATAGAGGCTATCTCAAGAGAAAAGAAGTAACCCTATTCGACGTGGCCCACAGAGTAGTATGTTGTGAACCCCAGCTCTCTGGTCAGACAGCGAAGGGGTTCAACTCGCTGCCCTGCCATTTCCCAGCTGTGTGACCTCTGGCGAGTTACTTTAACCTCCCTGGGTCTCCATTGTCACATCTGAAAAGTGAAGGCGACAGGGCTCACCTTTGAGAAGACGGCGAGAGTTAACCCAGGTAATGTATAGAAAATGCTGGGCGCAGGGTGGGCTCCAGACAAGCACTCAGTCAGCAGCTTCTTAGTATTATGACCAGGCACTCAGAGACTGAGAAATAGCTGAAGCCAGGAGGAGCCCTGCAGAGCTCTGGGGATGGGGGCGGTGACACTGAACTGGCTTCATGGATGGGTCAGGGAGTTAGGGAAACCACGTGGCTGGGGGAAGGGAACTTGCACATGCAGGATCATGGTCAGCAGGGGGTTCTTCTGCAGGTTGGAGAGCATTCTAAAAGGAAACACTATGCCTGGATTGAATCCTCCTATAGACCCTCATTCCCCAGACTCATTTGGAACTAGTGGGAGGCCCTCAGCATCAGAGACCATATCTGAGTATGTTACAAAAAGTACCAATGTGGCCGGGTGTGGTGGCGCACGCTTGTAATCCCAGTACTTTGGGAGGCAGAGACCAGAGGATCCGGGTCTGCGGCCAGCCTCAGCTCTCTCTCTCTCTCTCTCTCTCTCTTCCTGTCTCTCTCTCTCTCTACCTAGTGAGGCCCTCTGCAACTTCATGAGACCCGGTTTCAAAATAAAGTATAAAAAAATAGGGCCAGGGGTGTAGCGCGGAGGTAGACCGCCCCTGGGTTGAATCCCCTGTACCGCAAAAAAAAAAAAAAAAAAAAGAAAAGTACCAATGTGCACAATGAGGAGGATCGGGCCCAGGGCCTAGGGCCCAGGTCAGAGCCCTATTGAAAGAGCCAGGATTCCTCTGAGTTGCTGGAATCAGGAAGGACTGGAGCTTTGGGACCAACACCAGCTTTAATCCCTGCTCTCCACTCACTAGCCACATGACCTAAGAGAAATTTGCATAACTGAGACTCTTTAAAAAACAATTTTATCAGTGCATTATAATTGTGCATAAGGGTGAGATTCATAGTGATACATTCACATACGACATGCTTTTTCGACATCCTTTGTCACCTTCCCCCTATCTCTTATGGGATGGGCAAACAGCCGGTGCTCAATGATGGCTGTCAGCAACCTGAACTCGGGTGCCAGCCCGCCTCCCAGCTCTGCTTCCTGCCAGCGCTTTTAACTCCCCTCTCGGAGGACGCAGACCACGTGGTCACTGTCCGGGATGTTCCGCGTGAACGCTAAGGCTGCTCTCCTCTTTGGAAGAGTTCAAAGGGCCTGGAAACTTGTTTATTAGGACAAGCTGTGGGAGTCTGTCCTGCTGGGCTGAGGCACTGACCTCTCCCATCCTTCCCTGCATACTTCTCCCCAGCGACATCTTTTCATGTTCCCTGGCCCACTTGGGTGAGTCACAGATCTGTAAATCCCGACCACAAAAAGCTTGGCAAAGCGTGTTAGGTGTTTATTGGGAGGGGAAGGAGGCAACTGATCAAAACATTGACCGTGACTCTTGTCTCGGAAACTTGCAAGAGCCAGTTTGAAAGCTGGTGTTTGAAGCATCTAAATAGATTCATGGAGCGCGCGCTCTCTCTCTCTCTCTTTTTATCCCTAGCCATAATGAGAGTAAGATTGTAAAATACTCCTCAGCTGCTGTCAGATCTTGGGGCCATCTTTGTCCAGTGCCAGGTTGCTGAATGGAAACTGAGAAATACAGTTCTGTTTCCGGCTTCCCTGTTGACACAGAACATGGTTCAGATGCAGCTCCCCAGGCGGGGCGCATGCGCAGGCTGCAGGTCTCTGCACACTCGTGCTGCTCCCGCCTCTGCATGCGCTGTTCCTGCCTCCTGCGACTCCATTCCACTCCCTTCAGGAAACACTTGCCAGCGCCCCGTGCCAGGCCCTGTGCATCAAAGAGATGAGTCAGACACAGCCTGACCTCAAGACTTAGTGAAGGAGAGAGGGTGATGGAGGGGGAGACCCAGGCTGCATCCGCACCATGAGTAATTCTCCAAATGCACCAAGAAGGGAAGGTCTTTCTCAGCACACCTGCTCGTCCCTCAGGACCCGGCTTGTGTCCCCTCCCCTGGGAAGTGCCCCTCTGGTTGAGCTGGTCACTGCTCAAGTCCACGCTGCACGTTGGACACTCCCTCCCAAGCTACCCCTCAACAAAATCCATGCCTGCATAGTTTACCTGCCTGGCGGTCTAGCCTGAGGTTTTGGAGAACTGACAGCATTTCTCCTCCGCTGCATCTCCTGTGCCCAGCTCTTGACCTATGTATGCATGGCAGGTCCACCAGGTATTCACGTTATTTATAAGCTGAGCTTCCCTGTCAGCAGCAAGAGCTGAAGCAGCCACGCGACATCCTGTGAGCATGAAGGCCACACCTCAACCCTGCCTGCCAGGCCCCCGTTGCTTCATGCATCTGAGCCCCGGAGGGGTCTGGGTGGGATTAACCCCAGGATCCCAGCCTCATTCCAGCATCCGTGGTTTGGTGGTGGTAGTGGGGGGGCCTGTTCAATCAAGGAAGAAATATGCTTTGAAATGAAAACGCTTCCCTTTCTGAAGTGCCTGGCTCCGCGTGCTCCCGGCCTTCTTAGTATGCATGTATTCAGCCCCCATTTCAAGACGAACCCTCCGCGTCTTCTCTACCCGACGGCGAGCCGGGCTCCCTGGTCTCGCCCCCCTCCAGTCCTCTCCAAAGACAAATTGCTTACATCTGTCAAGGCTTTTCTGATTAATAGAGGAATATGCCGTGGGATGTCATCGGGGGTTCAGAGGCTTTTGATCAAAGGGGGAGGGGGAGCCGGGCCACACACCCCTGCTGGTTCCCTTATCAGGTCAGTTCGGCACCTTCCCCCTCCACCAAGGGCCCCCGACAGAGGCCTCCCCATGAGCCCACCACTCACCTCGAGGAGGAGATGGTACCCTAGGAAGGGGGCAATGGGGAGTGAGAGGCAAGGACAGGAAGAGGAGCGAGTTGGGGGCACCATGGCTTAGGCACTAGTCCTTGGGGAAGTGTACCCCAATTCTCTTCATCCTGGGCAGCCACTAGGATGACTGTCTACCAGGCAGTTCCTCCAATGCATGGGACAGAAGGGGAGCCAATGAATGAATAAGTCATAGAACAAGAGAGTGGCACACGCCTACAGTCCCAGTACTTGGAAGGCTGAGACGGGAGGATCACAGGTTTGAGGTCAGCCTCAGCAACTTAGGGAGACCCTTAGCAACCTAGTGAGACCCTGTTTCAAAACAAAAAAAATGTAAACAAAAAAGGGGCTTAGAAGTAGAAAGAACGCCCCGGGGTTCAACCCCCAGTACCATAAAAAAAATTAAGGAGTGGAGGAATGATGAAATGAAGGAGTCAGTAAGTGTCTGGATGAGCTAGACTTTGCGTGCAATCTCAGCTCTTGTTTTTCCACACATCCCAGCACAGGTTGGCAATGTGGGGGGAATTCATGCCTCTCCATCCCAGCTCCTCTTCCCTTGCAGGCCCCGTGGTGTTCGTAATAGCCCCTGTGCCCCAGGTCCAGCAGGTAAGGCACGTGGGCTAGGCAGCTTACACAGAGGCAGGCAGAGCACAGGACGGGTCAGCCTCTCAGCTCAGGTGTCCTCCTGCACGGCCAGGTCCCCGAGGAGCAGCTGGTGTTGTCACAGGTTCTGTGTACCCTCAGTTTGCAAGGTCACTGTGCACTGTCCCCCAGAGAGCACCTCTGCCTGGACTTTGCAATGGGAACTCCAGAAAGCCACGTAGAGGTCGCCTTGGAGGCTGCTAAATTGGACTCTGAGGATTTAGATTAGCCTAATTTAATGACACGGCTGGCTGGCTGGATCCAAGGACCTCGCTACAGTTCTTCTTTTTTTTTTTTCTTTCAACTCACTCAACAATGATTTCCCTCAAGTTGGTTGCAGATGCAGCCTGCCCAGGAATTATAATCTGTTCCTTACCGAGCAGCAAGGAGACCACGGAGATGCTGGCTGCGTCCCCACACACGCCACCCAGGCAGGGGGCCGCGGGGTGGGCAGCGCTGTGGGCTGCGTCTATGCCATAACTCGGAACTTGTAAGAAAGCCACAGAGTCCTGCTGGGCTGGGATGAGCTGGCTGTCCTGGGGCCCGACAGGCGAGAGGCTCCAGGGAGACGGCTGGCTTTACCCTGCTCTCGGCCCGGAGGGAGCATCCCAATAGACACGCGACGCACGCAGGCACAAGACACATGTGGACACATCTGGGATGAGTTGCGCATGGACACACACAGACATACAAGCACACATACCTAGATACAGCGCACAGGACGTAACACAGAGGGCCTGCAAGACACACAGGCAGCTGGGCATGGGGTGCTTGGGAGACTGAGACAGGAGGATTGCAGGTTTGAGACTAGCCTCAGCAACTTAGTAAGACCCTCAGTAATTTAGTGAGATCCTGTTTCAAAATAAAGAAATAAATACATAAAAATAAGGCTGGGGGTGTAGCTCAGAGGTAGAACGTTCCTGGGTTTAATCCCCAGTAACACACACACACACACACACACACACACACACACACACACACACATACACACACACACACAGTCAGACACGTCAAGCCCACCCACCCTAATCTCCCACTGTCTCCAGCCTGTATTCCATTCAGTTCAATCCAACAGCCACATCTGGAGTATGGACCAAATACAGGTTTAATGATCAGACTCAGAGACACTTGTGGCCCAGGACTGAAGGTCACAGAGACACGGCCCATCCAGTGGACACTCTGGTGGGGAAGGCACGTGGAAACGCATTAGACCCAGGACCTGTCCTTAAAGCTGTAATGACAAATAAAGGAGCATCCACCCTGGTCATTTGGCCCAAAAGCAGGGTTTCAAAGACAGTCCACCGTAGGCTGGGCCCTGGAAGACACATCCCATGCCCCCTTGGGAACCGCGTCTAGCCTGGGAGGCACGCAGGTAAACGCACAGTCCCTCGCAGCCCGGGGCCGTCACAGAGGAAGTTGCAGAGTCCTGAAGAGCCCTCCGGTGCTTTGAGGACTTCCTGGAGAAGGTGAGGGGTTCTGTGAAAAGCAGGAAGGGCTTCTAGGTGTGAGGAGCCCAGGCAAAGACCCAAGGATGCCCGGGAGGAGGGCAGGCCGTGCGGCGGGATGGGGCCGCCCGGAGCAGCTGGGAGCATCACAGGGAGTTCGGTCTTGCTGACCCGGAGAGGCAACATCAACGTACAGGCGTCCACACTGCTGCGATTTGTGTTAAATCACCCTTCCCCTCTGAGTGGAGAGCCATCTTAGGGCTTTTGGTACTGGCCAGCCAAATTGGCCAAAGCTGTGGGCCTCCCGATGCTACTTCTGGCTCCCCATTCCTCCAGAGGCTGGCCCGGCTTCTGGAGGAGCACCCTAGTGCTATCTTCAGGCCACTGCCTCGCTCCCCTCCAGAGCCCAGAGCCGGCCGGAGTGGCGCTCGTCCTGGGCAGAAGTGAGGGGCTCTGCCAGCCGCGAGGCCCTGTGTGATTCCGTTAGAGACCTGTGGTTCACATGCTAGAAAATCCAGATGACTCTCTGCATGGACATTGCCCAGGACTTCCCCCCTAGGGGTGTCCCCTCCCCACACTGTTGGCCATTCTCCATCCTCCCCTTCACCCACCAACTCTCTTGCCCTTCCCAACCAAACCCAAGTATCACCTCTTCCAAGAAGTCTTTCTGAGTCTCCTCGCCTCCCAGGGGAGTCGGACATCCTCAGTGCTCCTCTCTGTGAAGCAACATAATGGTTGTCTGTTTACTTAGAAATCACCCCAGAGACCCTGACAGCTCCCCCCCAGTTTCCCACAGGGTCTTTGTATTAGCTATCTATGCTGCATAACAAATTATCTCCACACTTAGTGACTTAAAGCAACAGTTATTTATTGCCTCTGAGGTGTCTGGGCCTCAGCTAGGGTCCGGAGCCACTGATCTCAAAAGGATCATTGAGTGTCTGATTGATGCTGCCCATTGGCTGATGGAGTGGCTGCGGCTTGGGCTTCCTTCCAATATGGCAGATGGGGGGGAGAGAATGAGAGAGAGAGAGAGAGAGAGAGAGAGAGAATATGAATATGAATCTATGTCATTGTTATCCGAAGTCATATAGCATCATTTCCCTTGTACTCTGTTGGTCAAGGTAGCCACACACATGACCACCCAGATTCCAGGGGAATAGACACAGGCCCCCACTTCTAGGTGAAGGGATGACAGTCACGCTGTAAGAAAATCATGTGAGCCCAGCATGGTGGCATGTGCCTGTAATCCCAGTACTTGGGAGGCTGAGACAGGAGGATCGCAGGTTTGAAACCAGCCTCAGCAACTTAGTGAGACCCTGATTCAAACTAAAAAAATAAAATAAAATACAGATGGGGGTGTAGCTCAGAGCAGAGGTAGAAAGCCCCTGGGTTCAATTCCCACTACTGCAAAAACAAACATGTAGGGTGGATAAATGTAGAGGAATGCCTGTAATCCCAGTACTTGGGAGGCTGAGACAGGAGGATCACAGGTTCAAGGCCAGCCTCAGCAACTTAGTGAGGTCCTCCACAATTTAGTGAGATTCTATTTAATAGGGCTGGGGGTGTAGCTGAGAGGTAGAATGCCTCTGGGTTCCATCCCCAGTACCACAAAAAAAAAAAATAAAAAGAACAATCTGCCACATTTTGTTAGCAGTGGATGTTCAATGAAGAGCTGCTGAATGAATGAATGAAATGAATGAACGAATGAATCTTATTCTGCACTGGCCATCTCTCCTCTGCCCTAAGGCAGTTTTTCTCACTTCAGACTCCAGCCAACTCCGACGAGCCGAGTGGCAGGTCACAGCCCCTCCATCCACTCCAGCTCCTCCATCCCTTCCAGCTCCAGAGCCGTCAGCCTGTCCCTGGAGTTCCCGCGGTGCTCGGTGCTCGGTGCTCGGTGCTCACTGTGGCTCCTGGGAGCAGGGGTGGAGGCAGCCGGGAGCAGTCCCCTCGCGCCGCGCAGACGCGGTTCAGGAAGCAGGTCTATGGAACTAAACATATGGGGTCAGTTTCTCTTAAAAGGTTTTCAAAATGTAAATAACTGTCTTCAGTTACTTACTATTTTATTAGCAGAAAACATGCTATTTGTACTATGTGATTATATTTTTGAGGTCTCATCTTTGAGCAGTGATTCTGTTTTCACGGTTTTTCTAATTAATAACAGAACACACTGAGATGTTTTGGAGGACGGGGCTCGGTGGTAAGCGTTCAGAGTCACCGTTGCTGTAGTCGGTCAAAATCACTGGTGGATGTATGAACAAGCAGAGGTTTCCTCTGCCTGTCGTCCCGATGCAATCCGCGGATCGCGGGGAGAGAGCAGAAAGGGATTTTGGTGAGTGAGAACTTGGGGCAGCAGGGGCAGGATGTAGGGGGCCGAGAAGAGGAGGGCAGTTTTACAAGTAAAGTGGGGAGCTGTGGAATGGGTCTCCTGTGATGTCATGTGATGCAGATCAAAATGCACCTCTTCAGGTACTTTGACTCTTGGACTAAGCTTCTTTTTCCTTTCTTTCTTTCTTTCTTTTTCTTTCTTTCTTTCTTTCTTTCTTTCTCTTTTTCTTTCTCTCTTTCTTTCTTTCTTTCTTTCTTTCTTTCTTTCTTTCTTTTTTTGTACTGGGGATTGAACTCAGAGGCATTCTGCTTCTGAGCTACACACCCTGCCCCTTTTATTTTTTTATTTGAAAACAAGGTCTTGCTAAACTGCTGAGGCTGGCCCTGAACCTGCACTCCTCCTGTCTCAGCCTCCCAAGTACTGGGATTACAGGTGTGTGCCACCACACCCAGCTAAACCCAGGGGCATTCTACCTCTGAGCTACACCCCCAGCCCTTTTAAAATTATTTATTTATTTATTTATTTATCTTGCGGTACTAGGGATTGAATCCAGGGGCATTCTACCTCTGAGCTACACCCCCAGCCCTATTTTTTATTCTTTATTTTGAAACAGGGTCTCACTGAGTTGCGGAGGGCCTCATTAAGTAGCTGAGGCTGGCCACAAACCTGCGGTCGTCCTGTCTCAGCCTCCCAGGTACTGGGATTACAGGCGTGCGCCATCACACCTGGCAAGCTTCTTCTTTTTTTTTTTTTTTGCAGTACCGGGGATTGAACCCAGGGGCATTCTACCTCTGAGCTATACCCCCAGCCCTATTTTTATTCTTTATTTTGAAACAGGGTCTCACTAAGTTGTGGAGGGCCTCACTAAGTAGTTGAGGCTGGCAGCGAACCCGGATCCTCCCATCTCAGCCTCCCAAGTACTGGGATTACAAGTGTGCGCCATCACGCCCGGCAAGCTTCATTTTCTTAATGTGACTCTGCCCAGAGTCTGAGCCGCCAGGACACTGGAACTTGTAGGGGTTACATCTCACTTGATCCTCACAACAGTAGAATGAAATAGAAACATTCATCATTTCCTTTCAAAAGCTGAGAAAAATGAAGATCCAGGGAGCCTGAACGGTCTGCCTAAGGCCACAGCACCGAGAAGAGACCGATCCAGGACCAACCCCGGTCTCTGATCTGCAGACTGGTCTCCTGCCCATGACGTCACAAGACCTCTCATCACAAACTGTATAGATAATTGGAAGAGTCAAGCAGAAGATTCCAGCATTCTTCCCCAGGTGGGAGTGGAAATAGCAAGGAATCCAAGACAGGTGGTTCCCACTCTCCAGATAGGGCCCGGGGCACTCTACCACTGCCGGGCGAGAACATCCTAGCTTAGTGCGAGCTTTCAAGAACACACACCCTTCTCCACTTCCCCGAGCCAGGCCTTCACCTCCAGCAACCGTGCTCATTCACAGCTCCTCCTCTAGCGGCGCTCTGCCTCCTATCTGGGCTGTGCCTCCCTCCATCTTGCCACCAGTCCAGCCCCTTCCCTTCTTTTAAAACCCAACCCAGATGCCTCGTACTCCGTGGACCCTCCGTGAGCGCTCCAGCCACAGCGCAAGGAATGGGTGTCAGTCTCCCTGCCTCGCCTGGACGGTAACTCCTGGTGTGCAGAGGCCACACCTGCTTCTGCTCCTCCTCTCCCTCCATCTCCCCTTCCCTCTTCCCTGGAGCAGCTAGCCCAGGCCCCGTCACATGGTAAGCGTTCACTAAGAATACTTTGGACTGAACCTGGTGGAAAAGGGATCTGGGTGTTTGGATGAATCTGGATAGAAAAAAAAAATCTGTACATTGAAATCTAATACCACTGTGAGGGCATTTGGAGGTGAGGTCTTGGAGGTAATTAAGTCATAAGGGTGAGTCCTTGTCAGAGGGATGAGTACCCTTGAGGGAGGCCAGAGAGCCAAGTGTGGTGGCACACGCCTATAATCCTAGTACTTGGGAGGCTGAAACGGGAGGATTGCAGGTTCTAGGCCAGCCTTGGCAATTTAGTGAGACCCTCAGCAACTTAGTAAGACACCGTTTCAAAATAAAAAATAAAAAGGCTGGGGGTGTAGCTCAGAGGTAGAATGCCACTGGGTTCAATCCCCAGTACCACACACAAAAAAAAAAGAGAGGCCAGAGAATCAGAATCACACTTTCACTTTCTCCCTCTCTCTCTCTCATCTCTATCTCTATCTCCCTCCCTCCCTGTCTCTCTTTCCCTCTTCCCACCACATAAAGACACAAAAAGAAGTCAGCAATCTGCACCCTGATGTTGGACATCCAGCCTCCAGAACTATGTGAAATAAATGCCTATTTTTCATACGCCACTCAGTCTAGGGCACTCTGTTACAGTAAAGCCCAAATGGACCAAAACACTGGCTTATAGGGAAATTTTTAAAGAAAGTCAAATCTTTAGCAATACCCTATTTCCAAATAAATAAAATAGGGCTGGGGGAAGTAGCTTAGAGGTAGAATGCCCCTGGGTTCAATCTTCAACAACAACAACACACACACACACACACACACACACACACGTCAAATCTAAAAAAAAAAAAGATATGATGGTTCAAAATTCAAGTCTCAATTGCTCCTGTGTCCTCCTCTCTCTTGTGTTTATTCTGTTGAATGTAAGCCTAGGGAATCCTAACATGAAACAGACCCCAAGTTCATCCCTCAGTGCTCCTGCCCTCTTCCAGCCCCAGGTGCCCCCTTGGCAAGTCACCACACCCCTGTTGTCACCAACCTCTCGGAGCTTCAGTCACTGAAACCTAGAAAAGGGGTGCTAATGCCTGGCTTATAGGAACAACTCATTAAAGAGATGTGGGAGGCACGAATGGCCAAGTAGGACCCACTTCACAGGGCTATTTCTAGGGGGAATACGAGCAAGGGGCAAAGCATACAGCAAGGACTCAATAAATAGCAGCTCGAAATACGTGGAGAGGCTGAATGATGGCAGCGTGAGGAGTTTTGCTATTCGCAGCCCAAATCTCTTACAATCTTTTTCCATAGCCGCATCTCTGTCTGATCTCAGCATTATTAAGAAACAGTAACAAATACAATGCAAAACCAAAACAACCAGCAACAAGTAACCCCAGGCCGGTTCCCGGTGCCACACACAGATGCCAAGCATAGCTTAGCTGGGCCAGTGTAACCACCACAGAGAGCGCATGTCCTGCGGGGTGAGCCCAGGTGGAGGCCAGGCCAGCCAGGGCGAGGGATGCATGCGCAGCTCTGGTGCCGGAAACGTAACTTGGCCCATGGGTTCAGGAGTGAGCCAGAACCAGGCAATCAAAGAACAGAGGAGGGCCAGGTGAGCTCCGGTCTGCGCAGGGTGGAGCCTCATGTCAACCACGCCCACCACGCCCCGTGGAAGTATTTGCTTTGCTTGCTAATACAGGATCTTCCCAGTGCCCTGTGACTACCCCTGTTATGGTTAGACATAGAGCGGCCCCTTGAAGAGCTCATAAATTGGTGTTTGGAGTTGATATAATCGAGTCTTGAGGGGTGTGATCACAGCAGTGGATAAATCCATGGTAATGGATTTACCTGGGTGGTCCCCGGTAGGCCGGTAGGGTGTGGCTGGAGGAGGTGGGTCCCTGGGGATGCGGCCTTGGGGATTATATATATGGTTCCTCCTCCCTCTGCTCACTCTCTTGCTTCCGGCCTCCATGATGTGAGGAGCACAGCCCATATGCTCTCCCTTTCTCCGCCTCCCACCGCCATGCCTTGAGACCCACAGTCCCCGGCCTCACATGGACTGAACCCAAAACCATAATAAAAAAAAACACTTCTTTCCTCTAAGCTACATGGTCGGTCTTTTAGATTATAGCTTCAAGAATGCTGACCGGAACCTCCTCCCCGCTGCGCTGCCCCCAGCCTGCTCACTGTCGATTTCCCATGGTGGCAGGCCCGGGGTGGGTCGGGCCCCAGGCTGCTCTGATAGAGGTCATCATCATCTAATAAGGGCCATCCTGCTGACCTCTGTGTGGACATCTGAGCCGCACTTGGGACACAGCCCTCCATGGCAGGACAAGCACTCAATAAATAGGGGCTACTGTTCTTTTTTTAAGTGTACTTTTATTGGCACACTGTAATCATACCTCATAATGAAGTTCAGAGTGGTAAGGACACACATGCACACAGCGCCTGGTGATTTCCTACAGGCACATAGCTCATTTGAAGTGTTTCCTTCATCATGTCTCCCTGCCCCCTCCCTCCCCTGGACCCCCTCCATCACTCCGCTGGGGTTTCTCTCTAGCTTCCGCCTATGAGAGAAAACATATGACCCTTCACTTTCTGTGACTGGCTAATCTCATTTAGCATAATATTCTCTAGCTCCATGCATTTTCCTGCAAATGACATAATTTTGTTCTTCTTTATGGCCGAGTAAAATCCCATAGTATGTATATCCCACAATTTCCTAATGCATTCATTCCTGCAGAAGCAGCTGGGGTTACAATATCTTGTGTACTGTCTACTTTCTCCTAAAGCCAATCATGGCCTGTCTAGGGTACAAGCCATTTGGACCCTCCTCTCCACAGGAGCTGGGGGGCCAGGGGGGTTGTGGCCTGGACTTGGTGGACGCTGCTGAGCATCCTGAATATCAAGATTCCTCTCCACCTTCTGGGCATCTTTCTGGATCTCAAAGCTGCACCTGAACTCGGACCTCTTCTGCACGGAGGCTCTGCTTCCCCTGCACACTCTGAGCAGCAGCCTTCCCAAGGCGATACAGACTTGTCGCTGTGCTTGGCAGAGGGCATGGGGCTTACGCTGGCATCTTCCTTGGCGCCCTGTGAGGGCTGGGAGGCCCAGCTGGGTCGCCCTCTGGGTGAGGCTACTCCTCCTTCCAGGGGTTGGCTGTGAGGCTGGGAGGGCTGGACTCTCCCAAGCAATGGGCAAAAGGCAGGAGTCGCCCAGTCGCCCCCACCTCCACACACACGCAACTCCTCCAAGTGAGCGCTAGTTTGGGGGCTGCCCCCAGGCCCCCCGTGCTGAGCTTGCTAGGTGGCCAGTGTTCTGGGTCAGCGGGGCACTGGAGCGCCCTCCCCTGACCCCACCCTGTGGGAGCCGCCTCTCCCTCACAGTCTAAAGAGGCATGAGGTGTTTCCCTTCATTATTGTTATGACTGGCTGATTGGTTGTTTTCTTTCTTTTTTCTTTTCTTGGCACAGTACTGGGGATTGAATCCAGGGGCATTCTTCCTCTGAGCTAAACCCTCCAGCCTTCCCCCCTCCCTTTTTTAAAAAATTTTGAAACAGGGTCTCACTAAGTTGCTGAGGCTGGCTTTGAACCTGTGATCTTCTGCCTGAGCCTCCCAAGTACTGGGATTACAGGAGTACCCCACCACGCCTGACGGTAAGCAGCATTTTTAAAGGCTGCATAGTTTTCCCTCTCTGGGCTGAGCCAGGTTCGCGTAAGCATTCCCCCGGCATAGGCTGTGTTCATTGTTTGCTTTGCTGTATTTGAAAGTAATGATATGAAAAGCTTTGCTTGCATTTCAAAGCATTTCTTTGGGACAGATTCCTAGAAGTGGCATTACTGAGTAAGGCATGGGAACAATTTTAGGGTTCTTGGTCTCTGTTGCCCAATCACCTCTGGGAAGACGGAACCAGTTTACACCCGATTAACAGAGAATTCAACATACTGAGTCCAGCGCCTGTGCTGGACGATCCCTCAACCACAGGCCTCGCAGCCGGTTATCTTGTCACCACAACCGGTTCAGGGATTTCCAAGTACCAGTCTCCCTTCTCCAAGTCCCCAAAGGCCACCTTCCCCACAAAATAAAAAGACTTTGAACCTCTTTGGAAATAGCTCTGGGCCCAGGAGATAAGAAGATTAGGTTGCAGAACCACTCCAACACCAGGGAGCTGGGGGAACTCAGGCCTTGGGGTCCTCATCGATCAAACAGGGGGCTCAAACTTAAGGGTCCCTAATGCTGCCTGGTCTGTGGTGGTCTGGCAGCATAGGAATTAGGGGTCCAAGCTGTGGCGTCAACTTGCTTTGGATCAATTTCCAACTGTGCGATCCTGGGCAAGATATTAACTGTCCTAAGCCTCAGTCTTATTAGTCATGATCAGGTGATCATGTAGACTGAATGTTATTATATATCAAACATGTGTGTGTATGTGTGGTACTGGGGATTGAACCCAGTGGGGCTCTACTCCCAGCCCTTTTTATTTTGAAACAGGGTCTCTACGTGACCATGCTCTGGCCTCGAACCTGAGATCCTCCTGCCTCAGTCTCCCAAGTGCTTGGATTAGAGGTGTGCACCACTGCAGTGGGCTTAAATCGAACATATTTAAACAGTGCCTGAGCTGGGCACAGTGGTGCACACCTCTAATCCCAGTACTTGGGCCGCTGAGACAGGATGATCACAAGTTTAAGGCCAGCCTCAGAGATTTCACAAGACCCTGTTTCAAAAATAAAAAATAGAAAGGGCTGGGGATGTAGCTCAATGGTAGAGCACCCCAGGTTCAGTCCCCAGTGCCACAAAACAAACAATAGGCAGTACCTGGCATAAAGTAAACACTACACCCAGGGCTCAGTGCTAGAGCATTTGCTGGCTTGGGTCATCGCATCTGAAGGGTCGGTGTAAACAGAGTGGGGTGGGGGAGGGAGATGCCCAAGCTCCCCAGCAGTTGTCTGGCTCCACCTCTGTCTGGGCAGCAGGACCCAGCCCCTGCTCTTCATCTGCCCAGAGATCGGGCTGCGCAGCGGCTCTGAAACACGATGCTGGTGCTTCCCCAGGCGGGCAGAGAGTTGAAGGCCACTTTACCAGGTGGTTATCAAAGCCCTGGCCGCCCCAGAAGCTTGGAACACAATCTCCAGAAAGACGTTCTCTGAAGTCGGCTCACTGGGGAACAAGGACACGGGCTCTGATAAGCCTGAGCAGTAGCCACGGAGGACTTGGGCCTGGGGTCTCGGGAGGGCCTGGGTGACTTATCCCACAGACACTTCCTGGAGGCTCCAGTGAGCCAGAAGCCAGCACCACGCTCTAGGTGGTGGGGGGCGGGGAGACCAGGACAGAATCCTCTCTGTGGGATGAGGATGGAAAAAGTCATGATTGTATGCACGGTCACTGTCAGGCCCAGCCTCAAGCCTGACATCCAGGTCCCTGGGCCAAGCCAGGATGTCCGGGGTGAGTGGGTGCCGGGTCAGGGGCTGCCCAGGCTCTCGTGAGGGGCCTGGCTCTGGTCAACAGCTGTCCTCAGTGTCCCGTCAGCTGTGCTCAGCAGCAGTAGGGACCCCTGATTCGAGGACAGGATGTCCTCATCAGGAGAGACTGGGTGTGAGTGACACCTGGCATTATATAGATCTCAACCAGAAATGGGGTGACAGCAGCTGGAAGATGTGCCCCAAAACATAAAGTGAGTTAGGAGCCAAGCATGTGAACACAGGGTTCCTGAGAAGGGCTTTGCACGGGAGCACTGAACATCTCAACTAGGTACTGGCGTGGGGACCGAGCCGTACTACAGAAACAAAGCACAGTGATTCTATGGAGTAGGAACTGAGTCTCTGCAGCCAGCTCACTCACTCCCTGCTTCTTAATGGGAGTTGTATGGTTAGATATGAGATGTGCCCTGAAAGAGTTCAGGTGTTGACGTTCAGAGTTGATATAATTAAATCATGAGTGTAATGGATCCACTGGGTGGTGACCTAGGCGGGTGGGGCGTGGCTGGAGGAGGTGGGTCCCTGGGGGTGTGGCCTTAGGGACTGTGCTTGTGTCTTTGAATCCCCTCACTTGCTCTCTTGCTTCTGGCCTCCATGATGTGAGAGCAGAGGCCTTGCTCTCTCCCCATCTGCCTCCCGCCGCCACGCCTTGAGCTCCGCAGAGGTAACCTGTCCTAACATGGACTGAACCTTTGAAATCTCTACACTGTGAGAAAATAAATCTTTCTTCCTCTGAGTTTCCTTTGTCAGTTTTTTTTTTTTTTGAGTCACGGCACTGAGAATGCTGATTGATACAGGGAGCTTCCGAAAGAAGGTGCTAGAAGGCATTCTTCCTTTCTCAAGGGCCTTGAAACTCAACGTTCATTCAATAATCATTCATGTCCACTTCGGTGGGTCTGGTTACCCACCCAACATCCACGCCTCTCTTTCTCTTTCCAAGTAGAACCCTAATATCATCCATTCTCCATTTCTATGGGGACATATCATTGGGACACATCATTGTGTCCCTATGCCCGGGGGGACACAATGATTACCCTAAACCCATGGTTCCCAGAAGATGCACCAAGAAACCCCCGGGGCTGCAGTGAATTCATAGTAGCACCAAGCGATGTCTTCCATTTTCAAAGGAAACACAGTAGCATGTGTTAGAATCATAAGAAACACTAGGTCACCGTACTTCACAATCTTAACACTGATGACTCCATAAAACCAGGTTTTTAGTGGTTGCTGTCATAAAAAAAAAGCAAGTTCTGCACAAGAATCAATGTCAATAAGAAAAAGGGATAAGGTGTCCCGTCCAACTCCCAGGTTTGGGAAGTTGCACAGTGCCCAACGGACACACACATCCCATTAGTAAATCAGTGTGGTTAATTAACCTTCCTAGGGGCAGCTCACAGCCAAGTGGGGGAAGCAGGTTATACACATGATGATAAGAAAGAAGAGGGTGCTCTGAGGCAGAAGAGCAGGGAGCCTGGTTTAGACTGGTGGTTAGGGAAGGCTTCCTTCGCCTAAGCCCAAACACCAAGGATGAGAAGGAGCCAGCCGGGCACCGGGCGTGGGAGGACCTGGCGGGCAGGGGCAAGGGCAGCCGTGGCCTTGAGTGGTCATGCACTCGGCAGGTGGAGGAACAGCGGCCCCGCTGGGTCACCACATACACACAAAAACAAAAGTGAAGTGTGAATTCCAGATAACCGGTGAGTATTCCTTTAGCCTAAGCATTTACCAAACATTACATAGGATATATTTATACTCAAAGCAAGTATTTGCTGCTTATCTGACATTCAAATTTAATTGTGCATCCTGTGTTTTATCCAACATCCAAGTCCGGGCTGACCAGAGCAGAGTGAGCAAGAAGAAAGAGGCCCAAGAGAGATGAGAGGCCAGGCCGGGGCAGATCCTGGGGGCCTGACAAGGGCTGAGTGTTATAGAAAGTGTAGTGGAGCTGGGCGGGGTGGCACACGCCTGTAATCCCAGTACTTGGGAGGCTGAGACAGGAGGATCGCAGGTTTGAGGCCAGCCTCAACAATGTAGCGAGACTCTCAGCAACCTAGCAAGACCCTCAGCAACCTAGTGAGACCCTGTTTTGAAACAAAAAAAAATAAAAAGGGCCGGGAATGTAGCTCAGAGGTAGAATACCCTGGGTTCAATCCCCAGCACAACAACAACAAAACAAAACAAAGGAAAGAAAAAGAAAATGAAGTGCAACGGGCAGCCAGAGATGAGCAAGAACAGAGGTGGCGCCCAGGTCCAGGTCCCTTTGGACCTCGGCAAGCCGGGCTCTGATCCTGGCTCTGCCGCTGACAGCCATGACTCCTCGGGTGAGCTATTGAGCATACTGTGCCTCAGTTTCCTCATCTGTATAAGGGATACAATTCAAGTGATAATGCACCCCTCCCAAGCCTGCCATGTGCAGAGCACCGGGCCCAGCACTGGTCATTCTTTGCTTCCATAAACAGGTTCCCTGGTGCTGTATGGAGGGGAGAGGGAGCAGGAGGCCAGGGAGGAGGCCGTGGATGTGGGGAGGGGCTGGCCCCTGGCTCTCTTAGAGGCAGAGCTGCAGGACCTGGCAAGGTTCGGGGCAGGGAAGAGGCAGCCGAGGTGGCTGGCGTGGCTGGAGGCTGGTGAGGCTGCAGGCAGTGATGAGGAAGAGGGAGAGCCGGCCTTCCTCTCCCCAGGCTGCTGTGGATGGAGGCTTGTCCAGGAGGCAGTATGGGACTGCCCTTCCCTTCTGGAAAGCCAGTGGGGTTGGAGATGGGCCCTCACAGAGGCCAGGAGTCCTGGTCAGCTGAAGGGCGCGGCCTCTGCCCTCCAGTGGCCTCCACGCCTCTCCCTTCCCTGCAGAGCAGAGCTTGAATCCGGCGGTCACAAGGAGCTGCCATGTCTGTGGATCGAAATTGGCTCTAAATGCAAATCGAGAAGCAAATTACAACAATGTGAAGCAGACGCGCCTTCTATTTCTGGTGCCTGGGTAACTTTAGAAAGTCCTGAAAGATTTCAGTGGTTTGTCATTTCAGGAAAACGTCACCCCCCCCCCTTCAGGGTGAGACTAAGCTTGCCAAGTTCCTGCCCAAACAAGATGTGCGTCATTGCCAAAGAGGGTGCAGACGGGAAAGCACGACTCTCTGCCTGCTGCTGGACCTCGGGCGCAGGGGTCCCTGTGGCCAGGCCTGCCAGCCCCGGGCCCTCTCTCCCTGTGGGCCAGGGCTCGGGGCTGGACTGCAGCTGCAGCCATCAGACTCCAGAGTCTGACAGGGGGCGCCAGAGACTGCTCGGGACGGTGGAGACAGAGCAGCCAGGAGGCTCCCAGAACCCTCCAGACCCAGAAACTCTGCTCCTAGAAGCAGCAAAGATGGAGGCTCACTGAACACTCAATGCAAGCTTTCCCATCAGCCTTAATAAAAAGCAGAGCGATATATGCTCTCAACCAAAGCACGCCTCCTTCACCCCATGCACAGAATATCACAGAAGCTTCCAAACGGTCCCCAGGCCTCCAGGCTGAGATGGACTAGTAATGTCTGTCCTGAGCACCGGAGCAGAGAGTATGCCAGGTTTCTCCCATCCATTGACTGGACACATCTTGGAATACAAATTACTATTCATTAGTTCAAAGAGCTACTACAGTAGTCATTGCTGCCTCCAGAAAAAGCTAAGCGTGGTACCCAAGGTCCTTTGCGATCTGTATCCCACATCCTGAGCCAGCATGAACGCCCACCTGTTAATCCACCGGGCCGCTGCTTCGGCCAAGACTGGCTGCACCACGGACCTCAAACGTGCCTTTGGTGCTCCCAGTGAACTTCTACTCCCCGGCTTTCCCCCAACGGAATGCCCTCTTTTCCCCTTTGCAAAGGCCGCCAGGCCTACTGCTCCAGGAACCCACCAGTCCACGCGGCCGCCTTGTGCTCAGATTCTATAGCACCTAAGTATTTGTGGCTTTCGTTAGCATTGCTTTCCCAAGGCCTGGGAGAGAAGCCCTTGACTATGTGCACATGGAACGCGTCTGTTTATCCAGACTATAAGCTCCCTGAGGGCAGGGACGCTGCCTTGGTCTGCTCTTAGAAGAAAAGAGAAGCATCTACCCCTGCCAGGGACCGTGCTGGGGCTTTCATTGTGTTCTTTCACAAGGCCATCAGCAGCCCTGTGATATAAGTATGGCCACCTGCGTTTTACAAATGGGGAAATCATGACTCAGAGAGGTCAGGTGACTTGTCCAAGGTCACACAGCTGACACGTGCTGGGGCTAGGATTCAGACTTCCATATCCCTGAATTCAAACCCTCTCTTCACTGGCCTTGCTCCAGGATTCCTCTGGTGAACAGCCACATTTACACAACGAACCCTGAAGAGGACAATGCGCACTCCGACCAACCTGCCTGACACTTAATAGACACTCCATAAATGTTTGTGTTCTGAATGATTAAGCTGTCGTGGCGAAGTCTGGCATGGGGAGTAGATGGTGGAGGGGCTCAGGAGGCACTAGGGATTGCAGAGTCCCCCGCCCCGATCTGACGTCCAGGGGCCCCCACTTCCACCCATGACAGGCCAGCACAGCCAGTAAGCGACTCTGCCTGTGCAATTTCTGCCTTTTGATTTTCTGCGCACCCCCTCTCTCTACCCCGAGCCTCAGTCTTCCAACATCTGGGGTGATTCCGCCCTGGACAGCTGAGGCTGTCACACCAACTGCTTCCCGCACACAGGGAGACCCGAACATCCATCACTGCGCCCTCGGTTTATCTCGAGAAAGAGAATGACTGAAAGGACCTCCGCTGCCCAGGAAGATTGTTTTGACAGATTTTTATTGTGCATAAAATCGCGTCATTGTTTTGTTTCACATGGCTAGTAGTTAAACAGCTATGAACTTAATGCGCCACCCCCAGTAAACCATTAGGTCCCTTCTGTGTTCCTGACTTTATAAGTCTGTTTCCCTCCAAGGAACATCTGTTGTATACTTAAATGACCTTAGTTCAAAGGCACGATCAACAAAAAATGTCTTAACTCCACTAGGAAGCATTCAGGGTGATTGTTTCTCTGCGCTGGTCGCAGTCTTAGGGGCTTCTCTGTTAACAGCTGTGTACATCTGTCCGTGCGGGCAGAGGCCCCTCTCCTCTCTCTCTCTCCCCCTTTCTCTCTGCACATCATTAAAGATGCTCAGGACTGCTTGGGGGCCTCATTCCCACTCTGACCCAGGCAAGTGAGTCTCGCCAAAGTCTCCATTTTACGGGCATCGATAGCCAGGGTTCTACTCAAATGTAATTTTTACCCCACGTGCGGAGGGCGGGCGATGAAAGACGAGCAGAGGGTGCTCTGCTGACCCCTGGAAGGAACATGAATGGGCATTAGGGATTTCGAGCAACTTGACGAATGTAGGAAAAACAGATTGTTCTTAGCCAAACGCCGAGGAATTCGAGGAGAAAAACGAGCCTGTTGCAGACAGAGATTACAAGGAGACACCATCTTGGAAACCATAAAAGTCATATTGGAAACAGAGAGATGGCAAGGGAGCAGGCTGGCTGGCTTTCACGGGGACTAGCTCATCCTGATGTTATCCCATTTTACAGATGTCAACAGAGAGCTGACTGGCCGGCCAGAGGAGGCCCGGGCTCCAGACTCCAGCCATCCCAGCTCATGGTTAGGTTTTATGTTCAGGGTTCAAGTGAGCCTGGCCACAGCTTGCAGGGACAGAGAACCACTCCGTGGACAGTAATGGTGAGGCTTGTTAAAGACCTCCTTCCCTCCAGATCCTCTGTGGAGAATTTGACCATCCAAGGGTCTCTATGAAGTTAGCTGATAGTCTTTTCTTTTTTTCTTTTTGAAACAGGGTCTTACTAAGTTGCTGAGGGTCTCGCTAAGTTGCTGAGTCTGGCCTCGAACCTGCGATCTTCCTGTCTCAGCCTGTCAAGTGCACCCTGTCAAGTGTCACCGCACCCTGCTTAGTCTTCTCTTTTCTTAAGGTTATCTCAGATTTTCCAGGGAATGTGACTAGTCAAGGATGCTCTGCTGTCAAGTCGACCAAACATCAGGAAAATACAAAACTGAGTTTCTCCATGATGTTGAGGACAGATGGCTCGTCCCACGGAGCAAAGCTGAGCTCACTCAAGGGGTCGCCCTGTCCCAGGCTGGCTGAGGGGTTGCCATGGAGACGGGGCCTGGGGTTTGAGGCTCTGTTTGCAGCCCCTCCCTGAAGGAGGTCCTGTGTCTTCAAGCGCTTGTGACTCTTTATGACTTGATAAAACTTTTCTGGAAAGTGGTGTCTTTCCGTAAGGCTGGTTCATGGAAAGGGGCCTTCTTGTAGTCAGGAAATCCTTGCTAAAAATAAAGGAAAGTTGGGTTTTTCCTTATTTGGAGAGGAGTGGCCTGCATGATCTACCTCTTTTTATGTTATCTTTTAGAGTAAGCTGAAGGGCTTTAATCACGGGAGGGAAAAGTGGTTTTTTTAAAGGTATAAATTTTGTTGCCAAGACTTTCAGAGACTGCTAGAATCTCTCTGTCAGACCAAGACGTTGCAGCATTTATGCGATAATGCTGGTAGCATGTGGATCCATCTGGGCCCAAGGAACTTCAAGGGTTTTATTTAATTCCCATCATCAAAGTATTTAGGATGTGGCTCAGAGCCCTGTGATTCTTTCATTTGTCCATCTACTCATCCATCCGTCCAGCTGATCAAAGATGACTGAGGACAATCTTTGTCAGGTCCCACGACACGGAAATGAGTGGGCCACCATTCTTCTCTAAAGGACCTCACCACCCATTTGCAGAGCCGACTGGAAGTCGCAGCCCAGCCCGGTGCCGTGGGTGTGCTAGGGTGGTGTGTGGTGTGGGAGGGACTAGGAAGGGCTCCTAACCCAACCTGGGGAGCAAGGGAGGAGCTGAGAGCCAAAGGAATTTTAAAGGATCCAAGTGAGGAACAGAAGACTGGAGAGAGAATTGCAAAGGGAGACCCCCAGGCGGAGGGGATGGCACCCCCTCCTGGGATGACACCCCCTCCTGGGATGGCACCTCTGCTGGAGGTGGAGAAAGAGGTGCTGCGGTAAGGTGGGTGCGGCATAAGAAATACAGGATCAGCCCCAAACTTACAAGACTCGCCAGACTTCCTCTCTCCCTCTCTACTCCTGTCTCGTCGGGCCACATCTTTGTTAAAATTTTGAAGCCAGACACAGTGGTACAAGCCTGTAATCCCACTACCTAGGAAGCGAAGACAGGAGGATTTCAGGTTTGAGGCGAGACTCGGCAATTTAGCAATATCCTCAGCAATTTAGTGAGACCCTATTCAAAATAAAAAATAAAATGGCTAAGGGTGTAGCTTGGAGGAAGAATGCCCCTGGATTCAATCCCCAGTTCCAAAAAAAAAAAAAAAATTAAAGTCAGGCACAGTGGCACACACCTATAATCCCACAACTTGGGAGGCTGAGACAGGAAGATCGCGGGTTTGAGGCCAACCTCCATAACTTAGGAAAACCCTGTTTCAAAATAAAAAATGAAATAAGACTGGGGGTGTAGCTCAGAGGTAGAATGCCTCTGAGATTAATCCCAATACCCCTGAAATATTTTTTATATTTTGTTCATCATGGAATTTTTTGTGTTATTTTTGATATTTTAAAAATATCACTTTAAGTCATTTTTGATATTTTTGAAAGATCGTTTTAAGTCGTTATTTATTTTGGTTGCTGAGTTCTTTGGTGTCCCTTAAAGTTTGCACCCATGGCGGATAGGTGTGAGAGCCCAAGTTCAGGGCCAGAGAAATGGGGCAGCGCCACCATCTGGATGAGAAGGTCACTCTTGCTCTGAGGAGAGAAGGGCTCCCCGGGGCGGGGTGCCCCATCATGTCCAAAGGAGGGCAGGTTAGGAGCAACTTGCCCCACAGACTCTCTTCTGCAGTCCCGGCATCCATCCTCCCTAGATTTCCTTGGCAAAAAGGGCAGGTAGAGAGCGCCTGGACCCTCCAGTGGGCAGAGGAAGGCGTAGGAGCTACAGGGTCAGATGGCCTGGTGGCAGCTGCCTGGGGCTGAGCAGAGCCCTGCTGGGCCCACCTCAAAGCTGCCATCCTGTCCCCTGCAGAGCAGGGGTCACCTGCAGGGCTCTTCCCCACTCTGTCCCCTCCACGCCCCATGGCCTGGCCCAGTAGGTTCTGGGGCCATTGGGCAGGGCAGGGGCTCCTGGGGCGATGCTGTCAGCTCAGTACGTAGGCACAGAGACACACAGGGAGGCAGGTGGGAGGGCGGGAGGAGGTCTGGTCCCCATTAGGGGCCATTTGCTTGTGGTATCGGGCCATCCATCAGAGCTGTGGGCTGGTTAACAGGCATGGCCACGGGCTGCCGGGAAGGAGCTGCCGCCTTGAAATCGCACTGATTGGCTCTAATTTCCCCTGCTCCACGCAGGGGGCCTGAGGGCCGCCTAATGCGGGGTGGCAGCCATGGCAGCCCAAGACAGGACGTCTCTCCAACTTCAGAAAACAGGGGGCGCTTTCTCTCCAACTGGTTCTTACAGATAATTCAATTTACTGTCACTGAAATTGCCAGTCAAACTCTACCTCCTCCAAGAAGCCTTCCTCTTTCCCTAACCCCAGGCACATCTGGGTCCCTGCCCCCTCTGTGTCCCCTCCCACCACCCGTGGCACACCTCTTAGCTCCTCTTGGCCTCCATTTCTTTAGCTGCAGAATGGCAGGCAGGCCCCCCATGTGATGATAATGACGGGGTGACATAATGATGGGGTGCCCTGCCCTGCCTAGCCCTTCTCTCCCCAGAGTCAGCATGACCATCACAGCCAGATGACCGCACTGCCCGGTCCCCGCTCTCACCCACCCCACCTACAGGTTGGATGCCAGCATTTCTCTGAAGCTACCAGGGAGGAACCTGGGGCGCCACCCGCCCGCCGCCCTGCCGTGGGAAGAAAGAGAATCCAGACGTCCAGGACAGCCCGGCTGTTCCCACCATCCTTTCTCAAGCCACCCACTCCCGAGGGAGGCTGAGATAAGGCCCGATGGCCGGGGCATGACCCGCAGGCGCTGGCGCTCAGGAGGGCAGCGACGGGCGCCCGCTTCCAAGGCTCTGAGAGCTGGGAACTTGGGGGCAAATCTCCCGCTCTCCACGCAAATGCCCACTTCCCTGTTCCTCTGACCCTTTATCTCCTCTCTCTCCCCATCGCCGGCCTCTGGAGGCTGGGCTTCCGCTCTCTCTAGTTGCTGCTTCTTCATCTTCTTCTCCCCGCCCCCACCCCATCCTCAAGCCTCTTGCCCCCCCCCTTTTTTTTAGCAATTCTTCTTTTCTTTCTTTTTTTGGTAGTGGGGATTGAACCCAGGGACACTTTACCTCTGAGTTTCACCCCCAGCCCTGTTTATTTTTTATTTTGAAACGGGTCTCTGAGGCTGGCCTCCAACCTATGATCCTCCTTGTCTCGGCCTCCCAAGTGCTGGGATTACAGCCATGCGCCACTCTGCCTGGTTTGTTCAGCGATTCTTTTTAAGCGCCTGCCACGTGCCAAGGGCTGTCCTAGGCGCTGGGCATGGCGAGGTGGGCCAGCGTCCGGGAGGTTCCGGAGACGTCCTCTGGCTTCCTGCCATTCTCTGTCTTCCCTTTGGGGTCTCTCTTGGGCCAGGAGGGCTGCCCCGAAACCACAGCTGGGGAAGGACAAATTGAGACCCTTGAAAGACCATCCTTCCCTCCCTCCCTCCCGCTCCAGCCCACAGCTCCTGAGACACAGGCCCCCCCATCCTCCAGGGCTATTCCCACCCCCAGAGAGTTGCAGAGTGGGGGGGGCGCTTCCTTTCTCAGCAACCCCATCGTGGGGATGCAACAGAAAGGCCAGAGAGGCACGGGAGAGGAGCGCGGGGGAGGTCCCCACCTAGTCAGGCTCATAAAGCGCTGTGTCCCCCGCTGGCCTGCCCAGCGGCCCTGGCTGTTTCCAAGGGCCCGATAAACAGCTCGGCAGCTTGGTCTCCCCCACACCTGGCAGCTCAGCGCAGGCTGGGAGAGGCAGCCAGCCCGCTGGCGGCAGCACTGCGGGTAAGGTGCTCCTCGGCTGGGTCAAGGTGCTCTGGGCTCCTTTCTGGGGCTCAGAACTAGCCGCCTCCTGGCAGACAACCCCGCCTGCCCCGCGGAGGCACATGTGTTCACAGTCAAGGGTGAGGGTCCATCCGGGAAGTGCAGTGAGCAGGCAGCAGGCACCCAGACCCTCACGCACGCCCCGGCCTATGTGCACCCAGGCACGCATGTGCACACGTGTGCCACCACCACAGACACCTGTGGAGACACAGCCACCCGTACGTGCCCACAGGTCCCGTACACACCCAGAGATACACGCACACACATTCCTCATCCTCCAGAATCCGTTCGCCCCAGGAATTATACTGCTAAGTGGGTCGGCGGGGGCGGAGGAACTCTTTCAACTGAAAACTAAAATATAGGCTAAGGAGATCCCGAAACCGCTTTAAAGGGAAATGGAAGGAGCGAGCCAACCTCTTAGAGCTCCTGATGCTATCAACAGGGCTGAGTGGAGTCAGGGGCTCAGCCCTGCTCAAGGTCCCCCTCTGGGAGCACACCCAGCTGGGTGGGGCGGGGGAGGAGGGGGGGTAGAGGGGGAGGAAGGGGGAGAGGTGGCTTGGAGTGCCAGGTGCAAAGGCAGCCCTGCCCAGGTGTGCAAGGGCCCTTCCCCCACAGGGCTTGCTCCAGGCTTGGAACTGGCCCCACAGTCAGCCACCAGTTACCTGCCTGTCCTGAGGGATCATGGGAGTCATCACAGCCCCCTGCATGGGCTCTGAGGCCAGACTGCCTGGGTTCAAATTCTGCTTCTGCTACTGGCTGGTGACTTGGGGTGACTTGACTCTGTGAGTCTCAGTTTATCCTTTTCTAAAATGGGTGTGATAACCCTATTCCACAAGGCCCTTGTAAGAATTCACTAAGAGAATGTAGATGTGATTGAGAACCAATAAAAAGCTCAACCCGGGTTATGACTCAAAATGAATTTTGAGACAGCCTCTCTCCCTTTGTGTTCGGCCTGGCCCTTCCTGCTTCCCAGAGGTGGGAGGCAAGGGCTTAAGGCAGTGGTTCTACAGTGTAGTCCCCCGAGCGGCAGCATCAACATCCCCCCAGCCAGAACTCTGGATGAGGCTCTTGGACAGGGCCCCGTGTTGTATTTTTTGCAGAGGATCCTGCTGCACACTTGCGTTTGAGAAGCACTGGCGACGGCCGGTGCATGCCATGTAGGCAGTAGATCCGCACACCTACCTTGCATTAGCCCGCCATGGTGGCGGCCCAACAATACCCACCACGAGCTCCAGGGGCAGCCGTGAGTGCTGCCCTTGGTGTCCACACCCGTGGCCGTCTGACTCCATCTCGGAGATGCTTTCTCAGGTCTGCCTGCACCCGTGCTTTCCCATCCAGCACCGCGGGCAGGCCGGGGGCCTCCCTGCCCCTGTCTCCAACCACGTGAGCCCCAACCTCTGCCCTGCACTTAGCCCGCGTCCAGCTGGGCCGGGCCCAGCCCGAGTGGGAGACACAGGCACTTGACTTCAAAGCCTTGTCAGAGCGGGCCTGGTTTGCAGCGGAGGTCAAAGATAAACCAGGGGAGATTCAGCCAGAAAATGGGCGGGGGAGGGAAGGCGGCTGTGAGCCCGCCAGGGAGGACAGGCGACTGGAGCTCATTCTACACACCAGGGGACGAGGGCACACCGGGGCTAGGCAACCCCAGGGAGGAGCCGCCCCGGCTGACTCCACCCCACCCCACCCCAGGTCTCTGCGAAAGCCCTTGCTTTTCCTCTCAATAGTAGCACACAGGCAGAGCCGGGACACTCGATGGGAGCTGTGAGCAAGGTGGTGGAGGTGACGTGGGGTACAATGGTAGTGGGGGCAGCCAGGTGTCCCATGCTGGCGCTGACATCCTCCTCTTCCCCAGCCTCCATGGGCCCTCGCGCTGGCTCCACTGGCCCATGCTGGGGTATTTGAGTGCTCCCCTCAGGGAGTGCTAGCACTGTAATAGGAGGCAGTGCCTTGACCCAAAGAAACTATGATCACATCGGAGCTCAAGGCAAGAGGGCAGGTGAGTGTCAGAGACAGGCAGGGTGCAGAGGCCTCCCCAACTTCCAGCAGCTCTGCAGAGGGCCCCAAGCTTCTTGCCTGCACCCCTGCCCTGCCTGGGGAGGCTGCCACCCACTGGATGGGGCTGACGCAGCGTGCACGGGGACACTCCAGGCCTCCCCAGCCTGGCGGAGCATCCTGGCCGAGAGTCCGGGCAGGCGTCCAGGCCTCGCTGGCCCGCACTCTCCTTGCAGAGGAGGCTGGGACGAAGGGGCCCTGGGTGCAGGCTCCAGGCTCGCCTCTCCATCTTGCCACTGTGCTCCAGGACATGCAGCTGGCTCCACACAGCTTCCCAGACCCCGAAGTGCCCCTAGCCACCTGTCTCTCTGCCACTGTCCCTGCTCTTCCCTCCACTGGAACATCCTCTCCTTTCCTCAAACCTGTAGAACTGTCCCTTCGTCCCCTCCTTTGGAGGACAGTCCCAACCGCCTCCACCAGCTCCGCCCACTCAGGCTCCTCTGACATGACAGCTGTCTGTGACAGTCACCACCCACTGCCTGGTGGCCCCTTAGGACAGTCCAGCCCATGTCCACCCCACCGGCCTGCACATTCCCTGAGGAGGGGGCCTCGCCTCACTCACTTGCCAGCCCCACAGCCCTGGCAGGACCCGGCACGGAGCAGGTTCCCGGTGGTTTCTGGGCCGGGCTGGCCTCCACTCACTCCTTCACCAGCAGGAAGCTCCTCCTGGAATCTCGGGGGGCCTCACGCTGCAGTGCAAGACTGTTGGGATCACAGTGGGGAAAGGACAGTGTCGCTGCTCCCTGCGGATTCCCTCCTTGGCTCCTGGATGACCGGATAGTCATCAAACAAACATTTACAGAGTAACTACTATGTGGTCAAATGATCACTCAGTTCACCGGGCTCACAATCTAGGGAAGGAAGCTGTGTGTGTGTGTGTGTGTGTGTGTGTGTGTGTGTGTGTGTATTTTTTATTGGTGCACTGTAATTGCACATGATAGTGTAATTCACCATGATTCATTCCAATATGCACGTTGCGTGTTCATGTCGAGGAGGCGCCCCAGAAGGCACAGCAGGGAAAGAGCAGAGGAAGGCATCCTGAGGGCGTGAAGCTTAAGCTGAGTTTTGCAGGCTGAATAGGAGTTTTCTAGGAAGAGAAGGTATGGAAGGATGTTGGTCATGCAGACAAAGTGGAGTGGGACTGCAGCGCCCCCCTCTGCCACAGCACTGCCCATACTGGCCGGCTGTCCCCCCTGGTCCCTGAGAGCCGGCCCTGCACAGGCCTGGCCAGGAGCATTGCTCAGGAGTATTCCGTTAACTGCAGAGCCGAGGAGTCCGCTGCTCTGCCGCTGCCGGGGCTGGGCCTCTTCCTCTTCCACTTAAACTTGTTACCTGTGCCCAGGGCAGCTCTTCTCAGTGGGCCAGCGGGCCAGTCTCCAGGCCAGGTGGCACTAGCATGGCTCCATCGGGAGACTCAGGCCTTCAGAGGGGCTATGGGGGGACCGGTGGGCGCAGCCTCGGCTCCTGGTTCAGCACTTCCTCTTGCTTGCTGGGCGGCAGTGTGTACATCACCTTCCCTCTTGAGCCGTAGATCCCCAAACTGCAATGAAGTCCTTTGTGATCAGAGATCCCCACGGATACAACTGGGACCCCCACCTGGGCTCACACCGACAGGCTTCTTCCGGTTCCAGCGTTCTCTGATTCTAGTTCTGTGGGCCATCTTAGTTTTCCCATCGCTTCTCTGGAAGGCTCTGCACCCTCCCCGTGCACCCCAAGGCAGGGCTGGGCGACGATGATGAAGGGCCCCAGGTCAGGGCACACCACCCCTCTTCTTTCCCACGCTGCTCAGAGTCACACACATCTGTCCTGATTGCCGCTCAGAGCAGATGCCGCCCCCTCGGAGGCAGCAGCATCTGCCAGCGGCGTGACCTGGCCCGGGTTTCCCTAGCTGTGGAGAGAAGAGCAAGCGTCCCCCACTGTCACCTGCTGTAATTGCCTCCCTGTGGCCTGGGGAGAAGGAAATTGCCACCATCTACCGGAACCTTGCCTCTGGGATGCCCCCAGGAGCTTCCAAGAGGGTTGTCTTCCTTTTTCAGGGCCTGGGAGTGCGGGCCTGTGGCGCCTGTCCCCGGAAGAAGAGCGGGTGCTGCCGGAGAAGGGGTGAGTGGCGACAGCTGCTGGCCCTCTGTTGTGGGGCCCACAATGAAGAGCGTCCTGCAGATAATTGGGTGACGTCCTGCTACATTGACAAGACCCACTTCCAGATGGCACGGGGGAATTGCTCAGAACAATTAGCCAGGGGAGATGAGTCCACCTGCTATTTTTAGAGGGCACCACATCTGGAGGTGGTATCTTTCCGCTGGAGACGTCTGCATCAGACGCAGGGGACTCGCCTCATCTCTGCAACCCACTCGTCAAGATCTCTCCACCACGTCTTCCGCTTTTCAGATGTCAAATCCTGCTGGGGTTTTCTGCGCACGGAGCCTGGCCCTAGAGCAGTCTTCAGACATAGCCGCCTAGTTGATGCTCAGGCAGTGCTGGAAGGAGAGGAAGGGGCCGTGCACACTGGCTTCCTGCAGCTCCGTTTTCCAGCTCTGTCCACAGCAGGCTGGGCTGAGAATCAGAACCAGGTCTCAGGCATGGCTGGGGCATATCTTTGGGTTTGTGGCTCCGTTTGCTGGGAATGCAGTTGACATGCTGTCCCGGGCTTCCCAAGCAGCGGGCTGCAGACAGACCACAGGCTCAGACAGGGACTTTGTACTCAGACGCATATGAGCTCAAAGCCCAGCTCAGCTGCCCTGGGCGAGCCGCCTCACCCTGCCTTAGCCCGGCAGTAAGAGGGAGGAGAGTCAGCTCAGAGGACGGGAACCAAGCATCCTGCAGAGGAGAGTGTGGCTGTTCACGCCCAGAGCCCAGTGGACACCACGCGCTCCGTCGTTACTCAGCACAGTTCTGCTCTTGAACTGCGACCACCGATGCCGGCAGCCCACTGGCCACGCCACGGGAGGCTCAGCCTCTGCGGGACTTTCTCAATCGTTCCCAGTCGACCCAGCCCTCCTGCTCTCTCTCTCTCTCTCTCTCTCTCTCTCTCACTTCTTTGTCCCCCTGGAGATGACATTCTGGGTTCTCTGCCCACCATATGTCCTCCTCCTAGGGTGCAGGATGTTTCCAGATCCGCCTGCCCTACTCCCAGCCACCTCCCCACCCCCCGGGGGCCAGCAAAGTCACAGACGCTCCCTGTACCACCCCAGGAGGCTCTTTTTGTTTTATTAATGGTGCATATTAATTATACAGAATGACAGGTTTCATCGTGGCACGCTGGTAAATGCATATAACATAATTTGATCAATTTCACCCCCTAATACCTCCCTGTACCCTTCCCTCCTCCCACCCCCTGACTGACTCTACTTCTACTCTGTTGGTCTGTCCCCTTCTACTTTCCGGATGTCCCAGGAGGTTCCCTGGACAGGTTCTCTGCCTCACCTGGGTCTCTCCCAGGTGATGCCCTGGTCATGTCCAGAGATGGATGCCTCAAGCTCTGATGGGGCCTCAATTTGGGTCCAGAACAATAAGTCAAAATAAACGTCTTCTCTTTATAACTTCTCCAACCCTCCTAGGATGCTGCCCTCTCCTCCATCCCGGCCACCGACACCCAGGGTCCTGGACAGCTGTCTTCTCTGCTGTTGTCCCTCTCGGCAAGGTCCAAGGGTGTCATCCTGGCAGCCTCTCAGAGGTCCCCCAGGGGATCTCAGGCAGAATTGCTCCTCACACATACATGTGACGGGATGGTGTCCCAGTTACGTATTGCCACGTAATAAACCACCAGTACTTAGTGGCTTAAAGTAACGGCCATCATTACCTTTGTTTATGAGTATGTAAAATGGAGCAGCTCATCTTTACTGGTGCAACTCAGTTGGGGCTGGAGGATCCGCTTCTCAGATCACTCACATGGCTGGGAACTCCGCCACGGCTGCTGGCTGGGCTTCCTCCCAGCATGGTGGTGGGGTTCCAAGAGTGAGCATCTCAAGGGGTGAAGGCAGAGGCCACAAGTGTTCTCAGGACCTCGGCTTGGAGGACCAGGGAACCATTTCTGCAGCTTTCTGAATCCCTAATGGCAGCCAACATTCAAAGGAAAGGGGATTAGATGTCACTCTCAACTGGAGTAGGAAAAAGATGTGGCTACCTTTAACTTACTACATATGGGTTTAGGTGAAGAAGAATGTTTCAGTGTGTGTGTGTGTGTGTGTGTGTGTGTGTGTGTGTGTGTTGGGAGTGGGCAGTCATGCATCTGCTCATTTGACAGGCACTCATAAGAGCCATTTGAGACCAAGTCCCACTCTCCGGGAGCCCCCATCACATGGGGGAGGCACAGATGGACAAGTATGTATATTTATTCACCCATTTAACATACATTTCTGGACCATCTGTCAAGAACCAGGCACTGCTGAGTGCTAGGGTACCGTGTGGCTGTTTTAGTCAGCTTTTCCATTGCTGTGACCAAAATACTCAACAAGAACAACTCAGAGGAGGAAAGGTTTATTTGGCTCATGGTTTCAGAGCTTCAGTCCATGGTTGGCTGGCTCAAAGGCAGTAACGTCATGGCAGCAGGGTGCAGTGGAGGGAAGCTACCCAGGTCAGCCAGGAAGCAGAGAGAAAGAGAGAGAGACAGGAAGTGGCCAAGGACACACAGAGTCCTCAAGGCCACAGTCCTAGTGACCCACCTCCTCCAGCCACCCACTACCTGCCTATAGTTACCACCCAGCAAGTCTATTCACATTACTAATCTATCGATGCAAGATTAGAGTCCTGATTCAATTATTTCACTTCTGAACATTTCTGCAGACACATGAGCTTTTCTGGGGGACATTCTATATTCAAACCACAACAGTGGCCATGCTGGACCGCGCTTACCCTTACAGAGGTCACATTTTCAGACACAGGGGCAAGGCACCAAAAGGGGCCCTGCCATTGGTGGGCTAGACTGCCAATCATAACCTGGACCAGCCCTTGCCATCTCTGGGCCTCAGAATCCTTTGGTGTGAGGAGACCCACCCTTCAAGGGAGAGGTGGCCTCCCCACGTGGGTCAGGCAACCCCACCCCAAAACCATGTCACAGAAGCTCTCTGAGACCCGCACTCTAGGGCACGTCCATTTCTGCTGTTTGTGGGGTCAGGGGCTGCCAGGGGCTGGATGGAGTAGACAGAGTGCCCTTTGCTCCTCTGTAGTAATGGCAAACAGAGACACTGGCTTCAAAGCATGAGAAAAACTTTCTAGGGAGATGGAAATGTTCTTTATCTCAACTAAGGTAGTGGTTACAGGGGTATTTAAATTGGCCCAAACTCATCAAAATATACTTAAAATGTTAAAATGTGTGCACTTTATTTTAGGCAAATTATACCTCAGTAAAACTTTTTAATTAAAAAAATGTAAAAAGGAGCTGCCTTGTCCACAGATGTGATGGCTGGAGCTCTAGCAGCCATTCTGGACATGAAGATGAGGACTTGCTATAAATGTAATCATTTGGTATGCACTCTTTTTCTGTGTTTGGATTCTTTTGCTCAGTAGCATGTTTGAGAGATAAATCCAAGTTACTGTGTGGTATCAGTGATTTATTTCCATTTATCTTGTTGGGAAATATTCCATAGTATGGATGGACCACGTTTATTTATTCACCAGTTGATAGACATCCACTCGTTTCCTCTTCCTCCCTTTTAAGAAAGTTCCCCAAGTCCTACATTACATTTATGCTTAAATTTCAATGGCCAAAGAAAAATCACATGGCCACAGCTAGCCCCAAGATGCTGAGAAATGCAGCTCTTTAGTTGGGTGGACACTGGACTATTTTTCTAGGCTGAAGGGAAGGGTAGCCATTGGAGACAACTAGTGGTCCCATTTGGCAGATGAGAGGTCTGATTTTTCCCAGAGTTCTCCAGGTCCTCATAACAGAGGTAGGTCAAGGCCTTTTCTTTTTTTCATATCTATTTTTAGGGGTGCATTATAATTATACTTAATAATAGGATTTATTGCATATCTCTGTACATGCACATAACTTGAACTGGTCAATTTCATTCTTAGGGTCTTTTCAATCTGTCCCCAGCAGACCACTTCACATGCAGTGATAATCACCAGGGTATGGGCTCTCGGAGATGGCATCAGGTAGAAGGGACAGCACCGATGCCACAGAGCATCTTTCTGAGGGCTATGTGCCAGGCACTGGGCAGTGTGGCAGCTGACCCCACACATACGTGCAGTGGGCTGGGTACTCCCATGGGCCCCTTTCTCAGATGAGGAAACCGATGTTTCAAGAGACCATGCCACCAGCAAATGATGCCCACAGGGTTCTGCAGAAGGCAAGTCCTGATGGCAGACAGGAAATGGACTTTGGGGTTTCCCAGACTCATAAATAAATAGTCCTTGCAGAGCCCCTGCCTGTCAGCTTGGGGGCCTGCTGCAGACCCCTACTCTCCTAATTCATTCAGGACTCTCTCATAACTCTACTTTCCTCCATTTCATGCCTATAACGTATTAACATAAACAACGGCGCTGACAGCAGCTCAGCTCTCCCCGGCTCATGCTGGAATCTGACTGATGATTTTCATCAGGGAAAAAGACTCAACAGGTTAAGATGATTAAATTTTCTTAAACCTACAGCTAAGCCTAATCAAAGCCATTTGTGCAGAGGTGTGCGTGTGTTTTCCTTTGCTGGAAAGTTGATTGGCAGCTTCAGGCGGACGAGGACGACTGGACGAGGACGACTTCTGAGGGTACAGGGTTAACATCGGGCTCTTTCTGCATCTTCTAGACATGAGTACAGGCCACTTCCCCTTCCCTGTCTGGGTTGGCACCACCAAGCTTTCTCCCGAGAAACATCTGATGGTGGAATTGAAACTCAGAGCATCTACATTTCATCCTCTCTGTGACTTCTGCCCAAGTTAAGCCTTTTTATAATTAGAGCTCTCTGTGTTGAATGAACAGGGAAGTGATGGTTTCCTACTTTCCAGAAATCTGGGGGGCTGAGGAGGCGCTCACACAGCCTGACCATGTGATAATCCTGGGCAAACCCTTGGCCCTCCGTGTGTGATGTTCTTTGTCACACAAAGCCCTACAAGGACTTCCTGAGGATGTCATATAGCCTACCTGTACACAGAAGGCACTGAATAGAATAAGGACACATGAGACAGTTTCAATTTCCCTTATCTGATATCTTCGAAACTCCTCTCCATTTTGTCTTCCCATTCACAGAGTTTCAATGGATCCTGTATTATCAAGGTTCTCTAGAGTAACAGAATGCACAGGATATGTATATGATAAAAGGGTATCTATCAAATTGACTTACCCTGCGAAGCGGTGTAGTCCCAAGCGGTCCCCTGCACATGGAGAGCTGGAGGAACCAGCAGCTGGTCGAGTGGTGCAAGAGCTGGCGTCTCAGAATAGGAGCGACCAGAGATGCAGGCCCTGTCCAGACAGAAAGACCAGGAAACTCGCTGGAGATACGTGGGTGAAAGTTCAGATTGAAGAGCAAAAGGGCTGAAGTGCCATATCTCAGGCGAGAGCGGACACACCTTCACTCAGGAAGAACCACGCTCGTCCTCAGCCCGCTTCCTCCTTTTCATCCGGGTCCTCAGGCTGCTTCCTCCTTTTCATCCGGGTCCTCAGCCCGCTTCCTCCTTTTCATCCGGGTCCTCAGGCTGCTTCCTCCTTTTCATCCGGGTCCTCAGCCCGCTTCCTCCTTTTCATCCGGGTCCCCAGCCAATTAGAAGAGGGATGCCCGCATTCAGGGCGGGACAGCCCCCTCAATCTGTTTCTTCCCCTGCCAGTCATCTCATCAACACACCCAAAGTCACATAATCTTAGGGGTTTTGTAATCCAGTCGAGTTGACCATCCAGATTAACCATCATGGATTCCATAGCCAAGAACTAAGTCCCACTCTCAGGCATTTTTAAAAGGCTGGTCTTATCTCATTTACAACGTCAATCTCTCCTTCAATTGGATACTCTTTGCCCCCCTCCAGCGTTCACTGTGTCCCTCACTCTGAAACCTGTGCTGGGGAGGGACATCCCTCTCCCCAGTTCTCCCAAGAGGAGGGGGAGGAGACTTGAAAAAGAGGGGCCAGGTCCTGTTATGGGTCTTTCACCGACATTGCTGCCGGGCCGTTAGCCCCCATCACATCAGACATCCCAGGGCTGACCACCCCGCCCGCCCCCCGGGATGCATTTGTAGGTCTGCACAGGACAGGCCCTGGCTGGCCTCTTGAGACCACTTCCTCAGCAGCCCCCACCCCCACCCCAAGAACCTCCTTCCAGCTTCTTACTGCTCAGGCTCCCTCTCTCCAGCAGATGGCTTTCGGGGAAACAGCTTGAGCCCTGGTACCTCCCATGGCATCCACAGGGCCCACCGGAAACTCTCATGTGAGCTGCTCTTACTGCCACTGCCCCTGCCACTCTAGACCACTCTGGCCGACCCCTTGGACCCTGGAAAGAGGCAGCAGTCTCCACAGTCACAATCACCCCCAAACTCCAGGTGAGGTGTGCCTTGATCACTCTTACTGCCCTTCCCTCTACTACAAGTGGCAAGAGAGCACAGGGGTTTCTGAAGCTCAGCAAACATCCTGCCAGGGACTAGTGCCAGACTTCCCATCTGACAGCCAGCTCCCAAATTCTCCAAGTATTTCTGAAGTTCTATTCACCGGTTCGGGGGGGGGGCCCACTTGTTTTTCCCCATGAGGTAGAAAGATGGACAGACACAAAGACTCTCGAATTAATTCCTGTTATATATTTTTTTTCTTTTATGTATGCTGGAGTTGAGGGGTGGGATGGAGAGTCACCGAACCACTTCTGCTACCTCCTAGTAATTTGCACGGATGTACCTGGATTCTTACTTTATAATGAATTTTCAGTTTTGAGGCTTCAACCAATCTCCTAAAATATTAATATTGTGTTACATAAATTTTAGGGGTTTCCCCAGTACTTTCTCCTAGAAAAAAAAGAGGAAACAAAACCCAAAGCAAGCAGAAGAAAGGAAATAAAGATTAGAGTGAAGATAAGTGAAATAGATAATAGAAAAACTGTGGAGAAAATCAACAAAAGCCAAAGTCACTCTTTGAAAAGATCAACAAAATTGACAAGCTTTTAGCTAGAATCACACACACACACACACACACACAGAGAGAGAGAGAAGACTCAAATAACTAAAATCATAAATGAGAGAGGGGCCATCACTACCGACCTTACAGAAACAAAAATGACTATAAGAAATACTATGAACAACCATATGCCAATGTACTAGATAACTTAGATGAACACAACTACCAAAACTGACTTAAGAAAAAATAGAAAATCTGAATAGGCCTACAACAAGAAAAGAGAATTCATAATTATTTTAAAACATTCCACAAAGAAATGCGGAGGTCCATATGGCTTCACTGCCAAATTCTTTTTTATATATACTTTTATCAGTGCATCACAGTCTCACATTACAATGTAGTTCATAGTGATAGTGACACACACGCACACAGCACTTGGTGAGCTTTCCCCCAGCTCCCTCCCAACTCTCCCCTTCACCATACAGAATATTGAGATTGACATTGGTATTCTCGCATATGTACATAATATCAGTGGAAGTGTTTTCCTTCATTAATTCTCCCTCCCCCCTCCCCTAGACCACCTCCCTCTCTCCGCTGGAGTTTCTCCTCCATTATCTGAAGTCCCTCTGGTATCCTGATTACTCCCTAGCTTCTGCATATGAGAGTAAACATATGACCCTTCACTTTCTGTGACTGGCTAATCTCACTTAACACATCCGTCCATCTTCTGGCAAATGAATGACATAATTTTGTTCTTTATTGCTGTGTAGAATTCCATTGTGTGTATATCCCATAATTCTGTAATCCATTCATCTGTTGACCAACACCTAGGTTGGTTCCATAATTTGGCTATTATGAATTGTGCTGTTATAAGCATGGATATGAGCCGGGCGTGGTGGCACACGCTTGTAATCCCAGTACTTGAGAGACTGAGACAGAGGATCACAGGTTCGAGGGTAGCCTCAGCAAATAGACTTTCATCAACCTAGAGAGACCCTGTTTCAAAATAAAAAAAAAATAGGGCTGGGGATGTAGCTCAGAGGTAGAATCCCTCTAGGTTCAATCCCTAGTGCCACAAAAAATAAAATAAAATAAACATGGATATGAATGTATGACTATAATACTCTGATTTTAGTCTCTTTGGAAAAAATACCCAGGAGTAGAATAGCTGGATCATATGGTGGATCCATTCCCAGTTTTCTGAGGAATCGCCACACTATTCTCCTAGGCATAATGTGGAGATTCACTGCCAAATTCTACCAAACTTTTAAATACTAATTAATACTAATACTTTGAAAACTCTTTCAAAACATAGAAGGGGTCATTCTCATTTCAATTTGTGAGGCCAGGATTAGCCTGATAGCAGGACCAGATAAAGACATCACAACAAAACTACAGATCAATATCGCTTATGAATATAAGGGCAAAAATCCTAGAAATATGAACAAAACTTAATCCAGAAACACCTAAAAAAGAATTATACACACACCACTACCAAGTGGGATTTATCCCAGGAATGAGTGATTTATTTAACATCTGAAATTTAATCAATGTACAATTGTATATTGATATAATAAAGGACAAAAGCCACACAATAGTCCAGTAGATGTACAAAAAGCATTGGACAAAAGTGTTCTAGGATGGGAAGCAACCTAAACAAAGGCACAAAAAAATGTTTTTCTTAGGGATGTACAGAAATTTAAAGAAGATATTTTTGAAAAGGAGATCAGGGCCAATCTATAGAGAGTCTTGGGAATCAGTTTAAGGAACTGAAAGGGAACCAATGAGAAATTTGAGATAATTTGACATAATGAAAGCAGAATTTTAGGAAACTAATCTGTACTAAATTACCCAGTGATCAATTTGTATATACCAATGAGACTCCAGGATGCAGAGTTGAAATCACCAAAATTTTCTGGATGATAAATTGTAATCTAATTTACTCCCAGGTGAATTTTACAGCTGGGCAGTTGTATACTTTTTGAGACTTTCTTTAAGAAAAAATAAATAAAATTAGAAGTCAAAGTTAGGAACAAAAGCGAATATTTATTTAGAATGAGAAAAGAAATTACAACATGCTCATGGCTACTCCAAACCATTCCATACAAGAGAAGGAGAGATGGGGAGGAGATTTGAATGGAAAGAGGCAGGAATATTAATCATAGTTATTTTACCTGACTTTTGCCAATTGTACAAAAACACATAACCATGCGAATTTCTGGGCCTTGGAAGGATCCCTGCACAGGAGGGGCATGAAGTCTGAGTCTCTTCTGCCTCACGGTGAATCTGCCCTGTAGTTTCTGGAGCCAATTTTGGGGTTCATGGGCACCAACTGTCGCACCCCTTCCCAACTTCACTTTCAGTGACATCACGTCGATGACTTGAGATCAGTCACGATAGGAGTATTTACACTACAGAAATTGGCAAATGCTATAAATTCGGGTTCCTCCCCACCCCACCCCCACCCCCAGTAAGCTAGTTGTTAAACATTTGCCAGCACACCACTCGATCCACTCCTATTTATTGCTAAAGTATAGTGTCAGTTCTGATCCTTGACACAAAGTCCCTGTCATCGACCATCAATGCTGAGCTCTTCAGAGGTCAAAGTCATTAGACTCAGATCTTTCTAGGGCAGCCATCTCAGAGCCTTCCCTCTGGGCTCTGTCCACTCGAGCTCCCCTACCCGCTTTGCTCTCTCACCGTCTCTGCCCCCCAACCACCAAAAAAAGAAAAGAAAAGCCAAAGCAGCCCTGCCAGAATCTCTGAGTAGGTGAGAGGAGAATATTTCAGACAAAGATGAATGTGAGCATGGGGCCTTTTGCTAGAGCTAGTCGGAGCCAGGAGGCAGATCACAGGGGAAGGCAACCCTCCACTTCCACGGGATGGCTGGCTTTGGAGTTCTCCAAGTTAATGACCCTAAAGATGGAGCTGCGCCCTGACCCATCTAACCACACATTGGCCCTATTCCTGAAGTGATTGTGCCTCCTGATTACTGATGCTTCTAGCCTTTGGCACTCTCAGAGCACTGAGGCCCTAGGTCTCCTCCCCAGTGCCCACAACACCCCTCATGGACCCTACACATTCTCACCCCAATTCCAAGGAGCCCCCGTCCCACTGTGATGGATTGGCAGAGGGGTCCATGCCCCACTCTCTGAGCTCCTAAGACCTTCCCTCTGCTATTCTTCCCTCTCTACAGAGAGGATGTCTCAAGTTTAAGTGGGTCCCCATAGTAACTGATCTTCTCCATTCTTTCTCTGCACCTGTGACCCCATTTCACAGACAGGGAAACTGAGGCTCAGAGATGAAAAGTCACTCCCCAGTCTGTCTGACTCCAATGCCATGCCCTTCTTGTACTGCCATGTTGCCTCTGAAGAGGTTTGGATTCTGTCTCCTACCAGCATGGAGCCAGGTCCCTATGCTGACTGCACCCCCAACCCTGCTCACAGGGTCCAGAATGACACCAGAACCCCTGGGTTGGCCACTCCCAGCCTTAGGGCTGTGGAAATGAGCAGATGGGAGGCGAGGTAGGATAAAGACGGGGAGAATGGGTTGGTCGTGAACAGGGTGGTGTGCCAGGGCTGTGACCGTGACGATATTCATGAATGGTACTCGGTGGCCCACACCTAGTCCCTCCCATCTCTAGAGATGATCACATCTAGACATATGAGCATCTATCAGCCAGTGCTCCTGCCCAAGCTCCACGTAAGAAGCCTTTGAGAATAAGCACTGTATATCAACAGCAGTTTGGCGATTGAGCCAAAAGATGTAGGTTCAAATCCTGGCTCTACTATTAACTAGCCACGGGACCAAAGAGGAATCACCTAGCCTTTCTGAGGCTCAGTTTCTCTCCCTCTAGAAGGGAAACAGTAAAAGCACCCACTGGCTTGTTTATCAAAGGGATTAAGGGAGATAACGCATGGAAAGTGCTCTGTCTGGCACATGGGAACCATGCACTGTGGTTAGCACTGTGATTTGCTAAGATTTGCGCTGTACCTGACAAATGTTTGCAATGGAATGAATGGTAGTCCTTGCCCCAAATTATCTAAGTCAAGGATGAGAGAGGCCAGCTCACTCAGGGGAGGTAGTGTGGGTAGGCACGAGGTTTGGCATCCCAGCTCAAACATGTGCCAGCTAGAGCTCCTGGAAAAGTTATTTAACTCCTTATCTGAAGCTGGGTGTGGTGGCGCATGCTTGTAATCCCAGTACTTGGGAGGCTGAGACCGGAGGATCCGGGTTCGCTGCCAGCCTCAGCTACTTAGTGAGGCCCTCCACAACTTAGTGAGACCCGGTTTCAAAATAAAGAATAAAAAATAGGGCTGGGGGTGTAGCCTGGAGGTAGAATGCCCCTGGGTTCAATCCCTGGTACCACCAAAAAAATAAAAAGTAAAAATAAATAACTCCTTATCTGTAAATACAGAGACAATAAAAGTACTTAACTAATAATAATAATTTATATATTTTAAGGGTTAAATGAAATAATATTTGTAAAGAACCAAGAGCGGTGCTTTACACATTTCAAGTGCTGCTCAGTGTCCCCACGGCCACCATCCAGGCCTCAGCTGGTGGCGCTCAGCTTAGAAGAGGACACTGGCTCCCAGGACTGAGCTACTCTGGGAGCTTTTGTGCAGGCCACATCACCCCATACAGAAGTTCCCTCACAGCTGCCAGACCTCTGTCATCCATCCCACTGGCCCCACCACTCGCCCCGCTCAGGTTTCCAATTATTGGTCCTGTTTTAAATTCAAGTGGGATATTAGCAGCGAGCCTGGCTTTATTAATGGCAGTGTCTTTAGTGTTACCGACTTTCTCACTCACCCTGGCTCTCACTCCAAGGAGCTCTGTTTCCTTTAATTAAGCCCTCTGCTAAGTGCAGAGCAGGTGATTCGAGTCTGGAGCCGCCTTTGTTCTGGGAATTAGACGCTTTCTCATGGGCTGGGGTTGGAGAGACAGTGCACTGCGGTCTTTGAAGTCTGACATCCATCCCCACAACCAGGGAAGAGGGACAGTGTGGAGAGCCAGGCTAGCGAGCCTGCAGCCGGTCTTGGCTCCAGCCAGCCTCCCTACCTGTAAATGGGGGTGAGGCGTCTGAGAGCGTCTCTGCCACCTCCCCTCCCCCAGCCCCAGTGCTGTGACTCTGGGCATCTACTGAGGATTGGAAGGCCAGCCCAGCAGAGTGGGCAGGAGGATCCATTCTGCAGATTCATTGACGGGGTGACAGAAGCCACAAGTACCCAAAAGCCATTGAGACATCGAGCAAACAGTCCAAACGTGGGCACAACTCAGCCTGGGTTTGAATTCTCTCCCTGCTATGTTTGCCTCAGCAAGTTATAAACTTATGGATCCTTAACTGCCTCCTTTATAAAAAATGGACTAATTTCTGTACCTCCCAGAAGATGAAATACGGGAGTCATCTTCAATGCCAGCCCTGTCACCCTGGGATCTCGCTGTACAACAAGATTGCCATCTGAAGGCTACTTCTTATCTCTAGCTCCAGTCCCTGCTTGGCCATGAACACCTCTTTATGCTTCTCCTGATCACAGAGACAGACTGATCTTGCTTTTCTGTGCATACGTCTGCACTTCGTCCTGGATGGATGCACACATACATCATTACATGCATCCCACGCTATTGCAATGCTGGTGGGCAGGTCTGTATTTCCACCTAGGGCCTGCTTCTTATTTTCTCTTTGCCAGATGAGTGGAGGAGGAGGAGGTAGGTTCAATAAATAGCAGGCACATGGTGGCTGCACCAGATGAGTTTGACTTGTGCTTTATAGTAAGTCATCACCATAGTTTCCAAGCGGACTCTTACCAGGGGGAAATAAGTTTGTCCTTGGTTCAGAGCTTTTGGTCTTACTAAGCACCATTAGAAAAATGAGAGCCAGGGCACATTATTCACTATAAAGATGCACATATACAAAAGGTTGAGTGTAAGGCCCCAGCACAGTGCAGGCCACATGGAAAGAGCCAGAAAATGTCATGATATTATGGCTGATACTATAAAGGCATTGGGGAATTGTTTCAGCTTTCTTGCTGCTGTGACCCAAAATACCTGACAACCACAACTTAGAGGAAGGAAGATTTGTTTTCTCACAGTTCTGGAGGTTTCAGTCCACGTTAGGCTGGGTCACATCTGCAGAGTTTATGGCATGGCAGCGGAAAGCAGAGAGAGGGGAGGGGATGAAGGACAGATATAGAGTCCCCAAGGCCATACCCCTGTGACCTACCTCCTCTAGTCACACCCTATCTGCCTACCTGACCACCTAAAAAATCCATTAATCCATCAATGAAAGTATTCACTGATGAGAATTAGAACCCTCTTGGTTCAGTTATTTCACCTCTGAGCATTTTTGCATTCTCAATACAGGAGCTTTTCCCATGGTGGGCATGACTGGCTCAGCAGGTATGTACCGGCACACAGTAGCCCTGCCTCTCTGTGAGGCAGGCAAGCCCAACACCTTCCAGCTGGCTTCAAAGCCCACACATGCCCCAGACAATCACCGAGCTGTTCCGGTCCATCTCCCAGCTGCAGGGATGCTGTGGAATGAGGACAGACAGCCAGGAGACTTTCTTCAGGAACTGAGCAGAAGCTCTTGGGCCTCTTCCCCAGAAGCCTGGGACAAGGGTCCTCAATGCTCCTCATCCCAGCCCTGTCACCCTCCCTTTGGGGCCTCTACACACACACACACACACACACACACACACACACACACACCTGCCCACCCTCCTAATCTGGTTCCCACTCCACCATCAAGGATCATCAGAGCCCTGTATTTCCAGCGATGCTCCTAGCACTGGGTGCCACTTCTTCCTCTCGGCCCTGGGCTGCAGTTAGCTGCTGCTCCTCTAATCTCCCTGCCAGCCTGTGGGCTCCTCAGAGCCGGGACTGCCCTGATTCTTCTCTAGACCCCCACGACCCAGCAGAAGAGCAGTCTTGGAAAGTCAGGGAAACCGGCTTCACTCATAGATGCTCAAATTATGTTCAGAGATTTTTTTTTAATTTATAGTCTCTAGATTTTATTCAGTTCTAAAAGTGTCTACTTCTCATTCTTGGACACGAATCCTGTGCCTGACTGTAAATCTAAACGAACTACTGGTCCCCGTGTAAAAGATTAAAACCCAACTCAAACTGGCTGAAACAGACGAAAGGAAGGAAGGTACTAGATTGAAATGTGCATGGATTTCAGGATTCAGGTGCTTGATCCCAGTCCCAGGACTCTTTCTCAGTTCCATTTTCCCAGGTGTTGGTTTCATTTTTAGGAAAGCTTCCCCAACTAAATGACCCTCTGGCCACCAGAAGCTCCAGGTTTCCATTCTCCCAGATTAGCAATTCCAAAGAAAAAAGGCAGGCCTCTCGGCTGGGAGAGTCCCAAGAGTCCTCCATTGGCCCGGCACGGGTCATGTGACAATCCCTGAACCAATCACCGTAGCCCAAGACAGTGGCGTTCTGATTGGCCAGGCAGACGGCTAGGCGGAGTCTGGTCAGCCCCGCCCAGAGGGCACAGGCTTGAGGCTAGGGTAGGTAGTGTTCCTGAGGGAAATCAGGGCGCTTCATCCAGAAGGGGACACAGGACAGGCACATGCAATGCTCACCGGAGCTCCTCCATTAAATAAGGAAAGAAAAGTACTAAGTCTAGACTGTAAGAGAGCGTCCAGCAGCCTTCAGGAGACCGCACACCGACCAGTAACAGTCCAAGCGGGTGACTGGCTAATTAAGAGCCAGCTCTGTCTCATGGAAGCCAAACTGTGTGCCACAAACTCTCTGGGCTCTTGGAGATGGAGGGAGCAGGCTGGAGTAGTTGGGAAGACTTCCTGGAGGGGGAGGTGGGACTGGGAGAACTGGTAAACCCAAGGAAGAGGGCGGATGGTTCTCCAGGCTGCTATGCACCGCCATGGGGGAGATGGTGCTGGTCAGACTACAGAGCACAGAACTGTCATAGGGACCACGCTGGGGGCGTGAGGGATAGGGAGGGAGGGATACGGAGCCTCGCCCCTCTAAAAGGCCAGGCTCCACCCACAGGACCCTAGCCAGCAAGATCAAAATCTAATTTACTCATTAGGCATGTTTCTTCTGTACAAATCAAATCATGAGCTATTTTTCCACATCGTAAATATTGTTTTAAACTCTTGCTCGTGGGCAATTAGATTACAAGCATCGCCTGGTGAGCTATACGCCAGCACATTTGGCGGGTCTCTGGCTGCTTTGTGAGCAGTTTCCTCTTAAAATGTTTCCCAACGATTTTTAAGGGTCTTTGAAATCGTCTCCCTAGTGATGCATGAGGGCCCTTGTCTGTGGCCATTAATCTCCCTAACAGCCCAACAGAGACTCGGCCTCATCTCTGTTCTTTTCCAAACAGCCCAGGCTGAGCTCTGTGTCCCTACTCATGTTTCTCTGTTACCCCCATGGTCTTCAGCAGTCAGCGAGGAGGCTCCCTGGCTGCCTGCCTCTGTCTTTGTGCTAATTAAAGACCCAGGAAAGTATATACCCTGAGCACCACCCTCAAGGAGTCCAGATCTGCACTCATTTGGGGCAAATTCTTCCATCTACCTTCCCTGGGCCCCGATCTGGGCTTTGACATTGGTAGATTTCTCCTTCCTATCCTCCCCATCTCTTTTAATCCCCTCTGCTACTCCTCTCCCCGCTGATGACTGCACCCCAGCCACACCTGCCCTTCTTAATGGCCCTCCTCGGGGTCTTTGCCCTCTTCCCCCAACATCCACATGACCCGTCTTCTCCGCCATCCATGTGGTCATGGAATTTTCAACAAGGATGCCAAGATCAAGATGAATATCCACATGCAAAAGAATGAAATGGGAACCCTACCTAACACCACAGACAAGAACCAACTCAAAACTCTTGGAAGAAAACAGGGGGAAAGCTTCCTGATGTGAGACTTGGCAACGATATCTTTGATACGATACCCAAAGCACAGGCATCGAAAGAAAACACAGGCCAACAGGGCCTCAGCAAAATTAAAAATTGTGTGTATCAAAGGACACTATCAACAGAGGGCAAGGCAGCCTATGGAATGAGAGAAGCATTTGTAAATCATATATCCAACAATGGATTGATATCCAGAATATATGAAGGACTCTTAAAACACAGTAGCAAGCCGGGCGTGGTAGCGCATGCTTGTAATCCCAGTACTTTGGGAGGTGGAGACCGGAGGATCCGGGTTCGCGGCCAGCCTCAGCTCTCTCTCTCTCTCTCTCTCTCCCTCCCTGTTTCTCTCTCTCTCTCTCTCTCTCTCTCTCTCTCTCTCTCTCTAC